>JACEVL010000805.1:675000-702500 GCA_020284085.1 Aporrectodea caliginosa | reverse complement strand
AACCCTAAAGGGCACAAGTCCCGACTAGTAGGGTCACCCTTACATCATTGTTATACTCGAGTGGCAGACCGAATAATTTGTTAATTCTGCTATTTTTAATTCCTAACAAATCTTAACTAGTTAACTAGCACGCACAATATTATTAGAACGTACCATTGGCAATCAAATAAGCACGCAATCTACGTTTGAATAGGTGAAAACTAGTTAGGTACCGTATGTCGTTGGGGATACTATTCCAGATTTTAGGGCCGGCACTTTTAATTGAGAACCTACGGGTATTAGTGCGGGAGTATATGGGTCTATAATTGGCTGAAGAACGTACAGGATAGGGATTAGATTGAGACGTAGTTTTGAAGTAATTGTTAAATGATGAAGGCAGTTGATTATTTGTATATTTGTGCATCAATTCACTAGTTGGCTGAATGGTTATTTGCTCAAGTTTTAAGATGTGTGTGTCTTGGAATGCTAGGTCCGTAGGAAGATAGGTAGAAGAGTGCCGAGCTTGGTTGACAATAATGCGGAGAGCTCTGTTTTGGAGGACAATTAATCTTTTTAATCTTGCTGGGTAATTAGAGGCCCATATCATATTACAATAACTAAAGTATGGATACATACATACATACATACATACATACATACATACATACATACATACATACATACATACATACATACATACATACATACATACATACATACATACATACATACATACATACATACATGTATACATAGTTCACTTAAAGTGAAATCGATTCGTATAAACAGATGCATGTGCATTATACGTAATTACGTATATAATTATACACACACATGCAAGTAATTACTATTATTATAATGAGCCATTTTGACCTGAGTGTTTATTTTGTAAGAATAATGCGTCTGGCGTCATGAGTCCGCGCTCTGAGACAATAGGTCTAACTCGGGCCTAACAAAGAGACCTAGCAATCAATACCAATCTGTCACTATCATTGTATACGTATTCATGCGAAAACATTAATAATCCATTCATATTTATTTTGCCCGTTTTTACAATTATTGTCATGGAAAACAGACAAAGATAAACGCATTGGTCAAGTGGTTAACTTGCCGGACTATCAACCGAGAGAGGTCGGGGTTCAAATCCACACCAGGGCAGAAATTGGTTCGAGATTTCTGCTCCAATTGCGCCCCCTATTCAACTCAGATATAATGAGTACACTGACTGTTCACTGTCGGTGGGAAGATGGGACGGCAATGGAGAGTACTGGCCACCCGCCTTCAGACCGAGGCAGAGAACTGAAGTCGCTAACACTTCATAACCATAGCGGCCCCAGGGATAGCTTAAGCCTTAAGCGACTGTTCTCCTTATAAATTTGCCATGTAGGCAAATTTGGAATTCGCTTATGACACAAAACCAGTATTGCAGTTAGTCATGTATCCGCAAGTACTGTGCAAAAGGAGCCAAGAAAAGCTACTAGCTTATTGTATTGTATTTGAACACTTGTCATAGCGCCCCTACCAGATTGCCTATTCAGAGGCGCTCCCGACTACAGCGCGGACGCTGAATCGGAGTTTCACGCCGAAGCGCATGAGCAATTGCGAGTGAAGGACTTGCCCAGGGTCCCTACACGGCGACTTTGAGGTGGATTCGAACCCGCAACCCTCCAGCTGCAAGGCTTATAGTACTAACCTTGGGCTCTCTTGGCTATTACTAGATGTATGTGGTTTTTATGTAATTAGTACTTAAATGATAGTAATAGTAATAACAATAATAATGTAAGTAGTAATAATAATATAATATTAATAGCTATAATGCTATATGTATATAGAGCTAGTAATATATAATATTATATATATATAGGTGATGATCAATGTTTTGCAATCTGATATATATGTATATATTTGTTTGCATTGTATATACATATCAATCTGTCCCTGCCTCTGCGTCTGTCTCTGCGTATGAGTGTCTGTCTGTCTGCATATCTGTCTATCGATCTGTTATGTTAAACCTCTTACAATGTAGCTCGATATCGATGTGAATATGTATGCATATATCTCTTCCTAAATTGCTTATTCTCGATCGATTTCAGGTATAGGCCTATCAAGCTTTAGTATGTATATAAATACACACTATCATTATGTTACATATATCTATTTATATATATATTTATTTATATATGCATACACAGAATTCTATGCCTGCATGAATATCTATTGTAGTCTTGGGGCAGCTAATAATTATCCAATATTCGTCTGGACGGGGTAACACAGGCGCAGGTGCTCTGAATGACGGAAGGGTCACAGGAGTCTTCGATCGCGGATGCGGAGACAAAGCATCTTTCGACCATAGATCTGGCTATACTGAATGCACTCATAGAAATTTATTTAGCTCCATTATACCAAACCTTCCCCCCGTATACATAAAAACATCCGTCGCGATATTGATGCATTGTTCTCATGCATGGCGCCCGCGCATGCGCTTAATGATCGAGTTGCGGACAGGTCCATTACGGAAGGAAGGGGCGATAGGCACCTGCCCCAGTCTTTATTCATCCGTAGTCCATAACTCCCTCCATCCATCCTTTTTCATCCATCCCTCCATTCATCTTTCTTATGAGGTTGTTTGCTGCCTGTATGCCTGGGTCCGTCTGTCTGTTTGTCTGCCTGTGTATCTTCTTCCCTATTTGCCCGTCTGTCTGAATGTCCGGCTGCCTGTCTCTCTACCTCATACTTGACTCTCTGCCAGCCTATTCCCTTGCATACCTTCCTACGTTCCTTGCTGCTGGTCAGACCGCCCGCTCGCTCGTCCGTCTGTCCGTCTGTCCGTCCGTCTGTCTGTCTGTCTGTCCGTCCGTCTGTCTGTCTGTCTGCCTGTCTGTCTGTCTGTCTGTCTGCCTGTCTGTCTGCCTCTTAGAGTCGACAATTTGTATAATACAGTTCATAATGCATAATTGATAGATCTGCATGGACTGAATACAAACGTGTATACATGAGCCGAAATATATATTATAGGCAAGACCAGGAAATGTATGGTAAGATACGATGATAAGGTAAGGTAAGATTTTGTTGACGATGAATGCTTTCAGCTTCGAATGTAAGGACTTACACGGTAGTCGATTCGTTAGAGCAGGGGTCTCCAAAGTACGGCCCGCGGGCCACATCCGGCCCGCTAAGGCCTTTAATCTGGCCCGCGGAACTCTCCTTGAAGAAACAAACTAAATTGGGAAAATTGAAAATTTTAATGCCGCTGTACTCTGACATGCATATTGCCAAAATCCATGTCGCTGTTTGTAAGGCACTGTGCCTGATATGCAATGACAGCATTGCAGATTTGCAGTGCTTAGAGTACAATATTCGGAGACATTGTGAATACAAGCATTCATTGCATTACTCACAAATCACTGGACAGCTGCGCATAGAGAAAGATTTTTCTTCGGAGTTTTGGCCCGTGGAGCTTTAGAAAGTCAGCAATGTGGCCCCCGCTGGAAAACTTTGGAGACCCCTGCGTAGCGCTCGCTTTGTAGCGCGGAGAGTAAGGGTTCGTGCCTCCTCCTGTCAGACTGTACTGTTTGAGCACCTTGAGCAAATCATTCACTCACAATTGCTCAGCGCCATCGATTGATGCTTATTCATTAGACGGTGGCGCCTAATAAATGCATAATAATAATAATAATAATACCAATAGTAGTAGTTATTAGTAGTAATAGCAGTAGTAGTAATAATAATAATAATTGATCAGAGAATAAAAGGAATCGAACCCCGTCCATCCTCTGAGTTTCCGAGTTGTTTCTGAAGACAGCCATAACCAGAACCCAATAATTGCCATCCTGAATCGTTAGATCTAGTATTACTATAGAAATTAGTAACTTCTAATACACAAGGCATCTCCCGATGGCGCACCAAAGCCAAGTCTTAATCAGACAAATATTGAGAAGATAGGATGGATGGATTTTAGTTTGCTGATCAGTCTTACACATGTCACCTGCGATCGGGAGATTTCGGATTCAGTGATGCAGCGGCGATGCAGGGTCCTTGGAGTGGTATCGACCGTTAGTTGGGAAGAGGTTCTAGGTAGGGCGTGACCGATTCTTGAATCGGAAATCGGTTTGCGCCGATTTTGCACTAATCGGTATTAATTGGAATCGGCGCATCCCAGGATTATCGATCCAAATACCAAAGGAAGTAATATTTTTGACCAAAAACAATTTCTTTGTTCATTAATGAAAAAAATAGTAACCTATTTTTACGTCCTCCTGCAGCTATCTTTAATTCTTTATCATTGAAAATCCGGGCAAAATAATAAAAACGACTGAGCATATAGCATTAAAAGACGCGCCTCAGATTCACATTTCGGTGTGACCTTGGCGCGTTACAAATTTATTTAATAAATAAATAATAAAATAAATAAATAATAAATAAAAGACACATAAAATTGTAAAGATCACTAAATTATTACCTTAGACCCAAATAAAAATAAGTATTGCCGATTAATCGGAACGGATGCGGAATCGGAAAAAGCAGGCCAACTATCCGGAATCGGAAATCGGCAAAAAATGCCAACCGGTCACACCCTAATTCCATAGGGCCAAGTGGTCTGCTATTGACGACCGCCTGTCCTACGCGGATTTAATGGCGTGAGGGTGTTGGGAAGCTACTTTCTCTATCCAGATCACTCTTTTCCGTCCTCCAGGTACAAGTACAACTCAACCCTAAGTTCCCCTACCTATAGCTATGCTGCAACTAAACTCTAGACCGATGTTCCTCTTGAATTCCGAAAATTCTCCCATATCTCCACCAATACAGGCTCCACGTGTGTGTGAGAACCAACCAGCGGGGACTTTTCCGATTAGGCCTACTACAACATCTTCGCCGTCAGAGAAGAAATCCGTTTTCATACATACATACATACAAGGACTGGGCATTTAACACGTTATTAACGCGATCAATGGCGCTTATTAATTAACGCGATTAAATTTTTAACGCAGTTAACGCTATTGTCACTGCGCCCATAAAAATTTAATAAATGCGCTAAAACAATTCTTGATAAAACCGCTAATACAAAGTAAAAACTTTAAGTTTAAACTTTAAACTATAAAGTAAAAACTAAAAAGTGAAAACAAGTAGTAAAAACATGTTTGCTTTTTGTTTATCGACTGCAAGCGTTTATATAGCTCATATTCAAAGTAACTACTCAGAGTCTGTAGAGTAGTTTACTTGTTATCTATTGTGACATGCGATTAAAAATTAATCGCGCTATTAAAAATTTTAATCGTGTGATTAATTTCGATTAAATTTTTTAATCGATGCCGACCCCTACTTTAAATGCATCAGCTAAGCACGTAGCCCGACTCCCTCGCTTTGCTCATATCTCCACATATATGCTTGAAGTCTTGCGCTGGCTCCCTATTGCTGCACGCATCGAGTATAATATCCTTTTTCTGGTCTCCAAATGCCAGCTAGGCAGTGCTCCGAAATACCTCTCACACTATAATGCGAAAGCCGCTATCTGCATCCTCATCTCGCTCTTTGCGCTCTTCAGATCGGCTTGATCTCTTTGTTCCCAGGACTAGGACTGCTCTGACCAAATACCGGGCGTTTGCTGTGATGGGTCCATCCATTTGGAATTACCTCCCTCCATCACTGAGGGCTAAACTGATGACTGGATTTTCCTTTTTCCCTGGAGCTTCCGTGCTCAGAGCGCGACTATGAAGAGTTATTCTGTGAGAGGGGATTTATAAATTATTAGATACGATACGATACATACATACATACATACATAAATACATACATACATACATGTATGGGGCGCGGTGGTGTAGGGGTATGTTCGGTGCCTTGCAGCCGGATGGTTGTGGGTTCGAATCCACCTCAGGCCGCCGCGTAGGGACCATGGGCAAGTCCTTCACTGCAATTGCTCATGCGCTTCGGCATGAAACTCCGATTCAGTGTCCGCGCTGTAGTCGGGAGCGCCTCTGAGTAGAAATCTTGAAGGGCGCTTAGATATAAATATCTGAAATGAATGATTGAATGAATACATACATACATCCATGCATACATACATAAATAACTAAATAAATACATACATACATACATACATACATACATACATACATACATACATACATACATACATACATACATACATAAACACACACACACATACACACATACATACATACATACATACATACATACATACATACATACACACACATACATACACACATACATACATACATACATACATACACACACCATTCTCACCTTTAACGATGTTGCCGTTCCTCGTCTAGACCTGCAGCAACCCTTTTACGACCAACAGCAGAAGCAGCTTCCAGTTGCTAGCGATGGACTGCGCGGTCTATCTACGGGAGATGACGAGAGCTGATTCCTCGTCGATGGCAACTGCGGCGGCTGCGGAGACAGAGAAGAAGGAAGGAGATGATGACGACGACTGAGGAGGCATCGAACCATTCGAAGGATTCATCCGATCAATGACGTCTCTCCATTCGATGGATTGGGCGACGATGGATGGATGGATGGATGGGATGGATGGATGGACGGACGGACGGACGGACGGACGGACGGATGGATGGATGGACGGACGGACGGACGGACGGACGGACGGACGGACGGACGGACGGATGGATGGATGGATGGATGGATGGATGGATGGGATTGGTGGCCGAAGACGTACGCAGGGAGGCAAGGCATTACAGAACGACGGAAGCAGACGTCAGATATATGCATGCATATACATACAGGCAGACAGAGAGGCAGACAGATGGAGATACAGAGAAGGAAGAGTCGTGAAGGTGGAATTGGATAGACGGAAAGACTGACAGATTGAGAAAGAGAAGGAAGAGAGAGTACGGTCAGGTGGAAGAGAAGAGAGCGACAGGCAGGCAGACAGACAGACAGGCTGACAGAGAGGCAGGCAGAGAGGCAGGCAGACGGAGATACAGAGAAGGAAGAGTCGCAATGGTATAGAATAGGAGAGACGGAAAGACAGATAGACAGACTGAGAAAGACAAGGAAGAGTACGTTAGGGTAAAAGATGAGAGAGCGACAGACAGGCAGACAGACAGACAGGGAGATACCATATACCGAAAGACACAGGAACGTCAAATGCATGCATACAGACAGACAGACAGACAGACAGACAAAGAGGCAGGCACACATATACAGAGCAGGAAGAGTTGCAGAGGAGGAATAGGAGAGACGGAAAGATAGAAAGACAGACTGAGCAAGAGAAGGAAGAGTACGAAAATAATGCGTGAAAGATAAAAATGAAATCGAAGCACATCAGGTATTTTTGTAACACCCACGAACAGGTTCTTCTTATGACACCCGATGTTATTTGCCTCTTACAGTAATCCGTGGCCAGCTATGTGGAATGTCGCATCACGTGGAAGAAGTCACGTGTCAACAGAAGGCAGAAGTCCATTCTTTGCTCGGCAGGTGGCTCCTGCAGCTGACCTATCACCCTTATCCCACTCAGACCCTCATTCTCCCATCATACTCTTCCTCCGCCTTCTATTTCTCTTCCTCTCCCTCCATCTTCCTCTTCCTTCCTCTCGCTGCTGCTCCTCCTCCTCCATATCCTCCTCCTCATCTATATTCTCTTCTTCCTTCTCCTGTTTCCGTCTTTATCCGCCTCTCTCCTTAACATTCCGTCCTCCTCCTCCTCCTTCTCCCTCTCCTCCTTCGCCTTCATCAAATCCTACTCCCGTTCTATTCTTCTTCCTCTTCATCCCATTCTTCCTCCTCTTTTTCCTTCGTTTACTCTCCCTTCTCTTTAATATTCGAATCCTCCTCCTTCTCCTCCTCCTCCTTCTCCTCTATCTCCTCCTCCCCCTCCATCTCCTCCTCCTTCTCCCTCCTCCTCCCCTCCTTTTCCTCCTCCTCCTCCTCCTCTTCCACCTCCTCCTCCTCCACCTCCTCCTCTTCCTCCTCTTCCTCCTCCTACTCTTCCTCCTCCTCCTCCTCTTCCACCTCCTCCTCCACCTCCTCCTCTTCCTCCTCTTCCTCCTCCTACTCTTCCTCCTCCTCCTCCTTCCTCCTCTTCCTCCTCCTTCATATCCTCCTCCTTCTCCTCCTCCATATCCTCCTCCTTCTCCTCCTCCATATCCTCCTCCTTCTCTCCTCCATATCCTCCTCTCTCTCTTCCTCCTCCTCCTCTTCCTCCTCCTCCTCCTCCATCTCCTCCTCCTCTTCCTCCTCCTCCTCCAGCTGATACATTAACAGCAACGATGATGGCGATGGTCAGAAATAACGATTACATCGCCGACGAAATCATCAAATATTCATAAACGCTATTTGTCATCTCTCTCTCTCTACTATTATACGAACCACCAACAACACCCACGGCATCCTCTCATATATACATACATACATACATACATACATACATACATACATACATACATACATACATACATACATACATACATACATACATACATACATACATACATACATACATACATACATACATACATACATACATACATACATACATACATACATACATACATACATACATACATACATACATACATACATACATACATACATACATACATACATACATACATACATATACACGTATATATACATAAGCATATATATATGTATGTACATATATTTATTAGCAATATAATCATATATAGATATATTATCAATATGTATACAATTTTCCTCCTATCTATATATACATGTATTATATAATGTATGCAAAGAACACAGACACACAGACATACACACATGCATGCACGCACGCACGCACACACACACATACACATATCGATCGATCGCGAGAAAAAGACAGACAGACAGATAGACAGGCAGATGTATACGCATTCCCTGATATCGAAAATGCTATCGTTTGTACTATACGTTACACTTTATATGATATATGTATCTCAAGTACGATATATATATATTAGTGTGGTCCAAAAATATAAAAGGTAGAAAATTAATTTGGGTCACATTTGTTCTTGTTCTATTCAGTTTAGGGAATATTTGGCCCAATTTTTGTGGCTTTAGAAGAATATCTAAAGGTGGCTCAATTTTGAATGATAAATATTGTTACTACGAAATTTCCTCAGATATAGTGCAGGCCCCCAATTCATATCTTTGACCAAGAAAATTTTAAAATTGAAACAAAAAGAAAATCACTGTTTAGTGTTTACTGCTTAGTAAGCTTCTAGTCAATATGAACAACAACAAAATAAGTCTATTTTGAGATATTCTTTTAAGAGAAGCTTTGATGGCTCTGGATTGGGTTTTCCGATGAGCGCTGACAACTTGAAGATGGTATTGTTTTTGATTCTCGTTTTTTTATAGAAGAGTTGAATATCTGGATTTATAAAGCAATACCGCTCTCTGCACAGTCATTTACTACTTTCATCTGCCTGACTTTTCCTGTCAATTGGAGATAAATTGGATCCAAATGACAAAAGTCTGGTGGTGTCGAGAGGAGATCCTGAGCCTTTTCTGCCCCACTGTCAATGAACAGGTCAAAGAGCCGAGATATTCGGTTTGTTACATAATAATGATTCCAGTAGATTTCCCAAGTTGAATGTTCTGCTTTCAATCCTTTTTGATGGTATAGGCCTAATTAGTTTTTTCAGCACGTTTGAGACTCTTAACCATGGCGGCCTTTGTATTAACATCAACGCGTGGGTAAAAAAAGCCAGGCCTATCAAATGCTCAGAAAAATACCAGATGTGTCTCTTGAAAGCTGTTTTGGCTGCATTTTTCACAGCAATGTTGCAACAAGTTCAATAGTTTCAAGTCATTGTATGGAGCTCTCTCTGCCAAGCAAGCTTCATGCCAAAATAATTCATAGAAAAGTGAGACAAAAGGCCGACACCTCTTAAAGCTTTTCTCTCCCAGGTGGTGAGAGTCATTTGATTCTTGAAAACAAGAATTTGGCCATCCTCCTCGCATTGTGTATTGACGCATGCAGGAGCTCAAAATCACACTTCTTCTCTCGAGCACCCATCAAGGAAGATGAGACACAATTGCAGAAGCTCGCCATAATCTTCACGTTGGTGCTGGTTTTCACAGCGTATTAGTAGTATGTAACCATCTCATTACGGATATCCATCATGGACCCGACCCGCTGAAGATTGTTTCGTCAGAAGTGTCGTACTTGGTTTTATCAAACTTTAGCCATTTTTTAAATGTAAATCTCTTGAATACGCCTATATCTGGTCCACTGGTAGTTCCGAGGTTGTGGAACCAAACACGCTGGATGGCATAACTTCGAACACATGGTGGCAACTTGCAATCCACACAAGTTCTCTGTTGAGAGTCTGTTCGATAATTGTACATGCACCAGTCTTCAAAACAGTCTTTGAGGCGTTTCATCTCCATAAACAAAGATTGCAATTCTCCCCACTTTCAGGCTGGTATAACAAAGATCTGGTAAAAGTTTGCCATCCCACTGCAAAAGGAGAGAGAACTCGATCGAATACGATTCCTGGTCTGCTGCTGCCTTTGCCATGCGAGTGGCCATTTCGAACAACGAATAACTTCGAGAAATATTCTTTAAATCTTCAATTATTAAAATTGAATTGTAATATTTTAAAATATTAAAAACATCTAGAAGGAAGTTAAAACATAACAGGAAGTAAAAACAGCAAAAAATCAACCCAGATTAAATGTTTAAATTAAATAATTAAGCAGACTCACATTTTCTTCAAAAATCTAGAATTTTTCATAATGTCAGTAAAAGTGTCAGCTTTGAGCCACCTCTAAATATTATTCAATCCGTTTCATTTTTGGCCTGTAAGCTCCTCTGGGATATAGAAACAAGGGCAGCTATGACCCAATTTGATATTTTGAAATTTATTTTTTACATGGTAAATTGGACCACACTAATATATATATATATATATATATATATTATATATATTTATATATATATATATTATATGCCAGTGTGCACTGAGAATATATTATACGCATCAGGAGACCAGAAGGTCGTTGGCGATTGATGTGTAAATACAACAATATAATTACGTGTGTACGTGTATAAATATATAGAGGTAGAGAGGAATGGCAAATGAATGCCACACCAAGTGCCGTAAAAATAGCGCTACGACACATCACCCCACCCACCCACAGGGTTTCTACGATTTGAGGGGAGGGGGTGCGGGTGTCATTGGTGGAAACCGGAAATGCTACCAAAACACCAATCTAACACCGTCTATCTCGCAATGTTTATCCACCGTTCTCTGGCTCTTTCTCTGTCTCTCTGTCTCTGTCTCTGTCTGTCTGTCTCTCTCACTCTATATGTATATACTATATATATATATACAGAGCGAGAGAGAGTATATATGTATGTATGTATGTATGTATGTATGTATGTATGTACGTATGTATGTATGTATGTATGTATGTATGTATGTATGTATGTATGTGTGTGTGTGTGTGTGTGTGTGCGTGTTTGTTTGTGCGCATGAGTGTGTATGTGTTTGTGTATAAGGTAACTTTTAGGATCGCTTGGATGATTCAAAGAATATAATATATCATATCGAATATTATGTTATAAAATATGCATATTAAAGTCGTAATTATCCCTGTAATTGAAATTGGAATTCATATTATAGAGTCGCTTCGAGAAAACTAGTCAGAGGCTCTGGTCTAAATGATGCTAGATGTCATCATGAAAAGAAATTTCATCAGTAAGCAAAACAAAGCGTATAGGCCTACGAGACTACATAAATCACCAGGGACAGGTTGACGCGCGTACATCGACCCCAACCAACAGATTCATGTCCCTATTTGACAGTTTGCTGTCCCTCCTGTCCCTATTTGACAGTTTGCTGTCCCTCCTATCCCTATTTGACAGATTGCTGTCCCTCCTGTCCCTATTTGACAGATTGCTGTCCCTCCTGTCCCTATTTGACAGATTGCTGTCCCTCCTGTCCCTATTTGACAGTTTGCTGTCCCTCCTGTCCCTATTTGACAGATTGCTGTCCCTCCTGTCCCTATTTGACAGATTGCTGTCCCTCCTGTCCCTATTTGACAGATTGCTGTCCCTCCTGTCCCTATTTGACAGTTTGCTGTCCCTCCTGTCCCTATTTGACAGTTTGCTGTCCCTCCTGTCCCTATTTGACAGTTTGCTGTCCCTCCTGTCCCTATTTGACAGTTTGCTGTCCCTCCTGTCCCTATTTGACAGTTTGCTGTCCCTCCTATCCCTATTTGACAGTTTGCTGTCCCTCCTGTCCCTATTTGACAGATTGCTGTTCCTCCTGTCCCTATTTGACAGTCTGCTGTCCCTCCTATCCCTATTTGACAGATTGGTGTCCCTCCTGTCCCTATTTGACAGATTGCTGTCCCTGTTTGACACATTACTTTCCCTTGCGTCCAGTGCATCCAATTCAAGGTCTGCTCCATCATGCGTATTAGAACTGTCTTGCTGGCTCTGCTCCTGGCTATCTTTGGGCATATTGTACCACAGTATCTCCTCTGTCCAGTCGTTCTTCCCTTCTCTCTTCTGTCCCAATATGACACATTACCAATAATTTTTGTTTCTATAGGTGCCTTTAAAATATTCATGCATATATGTGTGCGTGTGCGCGCGCGCGTGTAGGCCTATATATACCTATGTCTACGTAGATATGCATGAATGCATGCATTCAATTGGAAATATATCCGGTAATTAATAATGCGGTGATGAGAAATAAAAGGAGGCAGAGGAGGAGGAGAAAGAGGAGGAGGAGGAGGAGGAGGAGGAGGAGGAGGAGAAAGAGGAGGAGGAGGAGGAGGAGGAGGAGAAAGAGGAGGAGGAGGAGGAGAAAGAGGAGGAGGAGAGAAAGAGAAGGAGGAGGAGGGAGGAGAGAAGAGGAGGAGGAGGGAGAAAGAGGAGGAGAGAGGAGGAGAAAGAGAAGAGGAGGAGGAGGAGAGAAAGAGGAGGAGGAGGAGAAAGGAGGAGGAGAAAGAGAAAGGAGAAGAGAGGAGGAGGAGGAGAGAGAAAGAGGAGGAGAAAGAGAGGAGGAGGAGAGAGAAGAGGAGGAGGAGAAAGAGGAGGAGAAAGAGAAGGAGGAGGAGGAGGAGAAAGAGAAGGAGGAGGAGGAGAAAGAGGAGAGGAGGCAGAGGGAGGAGGAGGAGGCAAAAGAGGTAAGCAGATGAAAGGCAAGGCGTATATACGTAGTCTTCATATTTTTCTCTCTTCCTCCTCTTCTCCTCTTCCTCCTCCTAATTTTTCTTCTATCCTCTTCCCTCTTCCCGTCTGCTGCCTACTCTCATCCCTTCTCCATTCTCCTCTTTCCTCCTCCTGCTCCTCCCCTTCTTCCTTCTCTTCCTCCTCTACCTCCATCCTTTTCCTCTTCTTCTTCATTCTCTTCCTCCTCCACCACCTCCTCTTCTTCCTCTTCCTCTCCACCTCCTCATCCTTATCCTCTTTGTCCTCATTCTCTTCTTCCTCCACCTCCTCTTCTTCTCTCCTTTTCTCTTCCTCTTCCTCCTCCCTCCGCCTCCTCCTCCTCTCTTCCTCTCCACCTCCTCCTCCTCCTCCTCCTCCTCCTCCTTCCTCCGACCTCCTCCTCCTTCTCCTCTTCTTCTTATTTTCCTTCTCCTACTCCCCCTCTCCTTTTCCTCCCATCATCTTCTTTCTCTGTCCGTCTCCTCCATACTCATCCCTTCCCTCTTCCATTACTTCCATACATGCCGAAGACTCGTTTCAACTGGATTTGTTTACTAATCCTTCTCCGAACGTCCAATCTGCCTCTAGTCAGCCATGAAGCCAACGCACTTCCCGTCTGGCGCATAAAATCTCGCGAGATTAAATCTCTTCTGTTCGTCACGTGACAATGGCTGAGGAATAATGAAGTCATTCAGCGGATAGGAACACCTCTTGTCATCGATAATCCGATACAATCCAATCTGATCTAATCAAATCCAATCTAATCTAATCTGATCATATCATATAATATCTAGATAGTTTTAGCTAATCTAATCTTCCATGCAGTTGATCTAATCAATTCAATTCAATCGAATGCAATCTAGTCTAATCTAATATTATCTACCAGTTTGGAATAATTCCATTGTGTTCTGTTCTGTCATCTTTTATTCTCTTCCTTCCCTTCTCTTTTCCATTTCTTTCCTTTCCCTCTCTTCCATTCTCATCGTCGTCATTTGTCACCATCATCTCTTTTTTTGACCGTAAGTGTGCAGATCGATTATTCTTACAACTGTTCTAAATAGTTCTGACAGTTCTAAACCAAACGCAAAGAGCTGAACAACTAATAGTAAAGATCCCTCAACAGTAAAGTTCCACTAATTGTAAAGTTTCCTTTATAGTAAAGCTCATTTGATAGCATAGTTCCTTTTAACAGTAAAGTTTCTTTAATAGTAAAGTTCAATCAATGGTAAAATTTCTTTAAAGTAAAGTTCCTTTAGGACCTAATTTTATAGTAAAGTTCCTTTAATTTTATAGTAAAGTTCCTTTAATTTTATAGTAAAGTTCCTTTAGTTAGTGTCTCATGTCAACACGGTATAGGCCTACTATAGCCAGTGACATATGACTTTAAAGACTACAGCACGATAAAGACAATTGCATCCTACATTTTTCTATTCAATTTTATTCCATTCTATTTTATTGTAGTATGTTCTATTTTATTCTAATCTGTTCTATTCCATTCTATATATTCTATTTTAGTCTAGTCTATTCCGTTCTATTATGTTCTGTTCTATTCTAGTCTGTTTTATTCTAGTCTGTTTTATTCTATTCTGCTATTTTCTATTCTAGTCTATTCTGTTATATTCTATTCATTCTGTTCTGTTCTGTTCTATTCTATTTCATTCTATTCTATTCTAATCTATAGCATATATCATTATGTTGCTGTAGGTCATACCAAACCAAAGCCTAGCCAGACTACAGAAACACTTATCTGCACTAATATTCCGAGTGGCAATAACTTTCGCAGTCACTGTCGCAGAATCAGACCTAATAGCAGACAGTTTATGTAGCCCTAGACACAGAGAATGCCTAAAGCCATTCGGCTGGAGATTAGAGCAGCGATACAAAAGACAGGACAAAAGCGCACTCCAACGGGAGGCAGTGAAACAGTCTACAGGCCATCTGTGGATAATGGACGCCATTTTGAGAATAGCTAAAGATGGTCGGCGTTATTGCTGACCAAGAATATCGTAGATGCCATTCCATCTGCATGTAATATGTATGCACACATATCGACCACATATGGATAGTATTATTGATTAAAATGAAGCGATATCGTATTTTTATGCAAAATTGCAATAGGCCTAGGTAGAATACATGAGCGTTCGTAAAAGGGCATTTAAGGGTTGCGAATCTATTCAGCTAACTGGAGAAATTAAGGAAACTATAGCCACCATTTATCTACCGCACTTAGACCTACAGTATCTGTACCACCCTTAACGCAATCGCTTTCACAACAACACTAAGTCTTCCCACTGAAAACGTCATTGACGAAGGCCATTCAAGAATAATGTTATCCCTAATTTCTGAAATCCTGAATCTTTTGTAGGCCTACCTCAAGATGAAATAAATAAATAAATAGTAATAATAATAATAATAATAATAATAATAATAATAATAATAATAATAATAATAATAATAATAATAATAATAATAAAAATAATAATAAAAATAATAATAATAATTAAAACAATAATAATATCAATAATAAAATTAATACGAATAAAAAAATAACATGAATATATAAACATTGTCAATAATACCAATAGTAATGGCAGTGGTAGATTTGTCCTGTAATTTGGAACTCCAAAAACACCTTTATAAAGCTGCCAATCGACGCTAAAATAAAGCTGCGCTCGAAATTTGGACGTTGATCCTCGCTGACATGCAGTGTTACCAATCTTATGTTTTCCCTCCAAGATCTATGTTTTTTGGTCTCATCTATGTTTCTATGTTATTTTGTCCAAAAATCTATGTTTTTCTTTCATGGAAGTTTTTACGTGTTAAAAAGGTCCTTTTCAGCAATTCCTAAAGCATTACTTAAATTTATTTAAGGCATTTTTGTAAAATAGAGACTCAACACTCGGTACTTCACTAAAACCAGCCAAAATACGGTCTTCTGTCCAACTTCATGTGTCAGATTCTGGCATTGATCCACTCTTCAGCTAGTGTGGATAGAGTTTTCTCTTATAGGGCCTACGAATCTTGTAAAAAAACACGCAGACAGACTACATTGCGACACTGTAGCGAAGAGACAAATAGCAAAGGAAGCAATCAAATATCAAGGTGCTTTCTGTTACATGTGGAAACCTTCCAAATCTGTCGTTAACTTTGCTTTTACCGTTTTGAACAACTATGCATGCATACATACATACAATCAAAGCATACATACATGCATGCGTGCATACAGATAGGCCTATACATACACAGATACACACACACACACATTCATGAGCCAACATAGACCTACATACATATTATGTAGATACGCCCATCCATAAGACTCTTTTCTAGGCTGGTCACGGTGCAAGTGGCGCAGTGGTCATTCGTCGCACTGTCTTAACGGCGTTCTTAAATCGCCCCCAGATCCGACCAGGATTCGAACCCAGGTCGACACCGGAATTTCAACGACGCCCTTTCTATTTATAGTCCTCGGAGAAATACACGACCGATCGACCGCGTCGCACCCACAACCGACGATGTACCCATGCGCACATGAAAATATGGTCAACAAAAGAATCGCATCGAGTACAGTCAGAAGAATATCGGTCATGTTATTTCCTCAATCGTCATCAGTAGCACCCTCGTCATCATCATCATCTTAACTATTTCTATTACAACATCATCACCATCATCATCATCATCGTCACTACTAGACTACTACATTATCATCATCGTCGTCTGCATAATTACTACTACTGCTACCATTACTACAACAGTCTCTAAACGTGCCAATATAGCCGATGCAAAACTCCTTTTCTCCATATTACACAACCCCAAGCATGTACTTCACCAACTCCTACCTCCACTCCTACCTCTCTCCTCTCACCAATTAAGACCTAGAGCACACAACCATACTCTCCCACCCAAGGACAACTCTCAATTTATTCCCAGATCATTATATAAAAATATTTTCTAGTTTATTCTAAAACTTTCTAATGAACTTTCATTATTCATTATCACTCATGTTAGCATTTCTGCGTTTTTGTCAGATTGTTTTTCTCAATAAACGAATATATAAGTACTACTACATCTTACATCTAAATCTACTACTACTACCACTACTATTGCCACCAGTACCACTACCACCACTACAGCTACTGCATAGAATTATTTGAGGTGTGCTGCCGAAGATTTATTAAATTTCCCTCTTATGTTGACTGCAAGGGGTCAACCCGATCAGTAATACTCCATCGACCGGGTGCGGTTTATCACACCGAGGCAAGGCAATGTAACGTAAAACAAGGTAATGTAACGTGGGACAAGATAAAATGTAACGTAAAACAAAGTAATGTCACGTAACACAATATAAACTGTAACTTTAGACGAGGTAATGTAACGTAAGACAAGATAGTGTAACCTAAGACAAGGTAATGCAACATAAGACAAGGTAATGTAACTAAGACAAGGTAACGCAATGTAAGACAAGGTAATGTAATGTAAGACAAGGTAATATTGTGACGTTCGCCATCTCCTCCCCGACTGTGCGCTACTACAGGCGGTTTATGTAAAGGAGTGGTAACGTTTTGAAGTGAGATTTGAGTTCTGTTGATGTCCGATAATGTAGAGTAGTCCTTAGGTCTAGCACCAGTTTCCTTTCTAAATCCAGGTTTCACAGGGAAACGGTAATCAGGCTGTGGCCGATCCTTTAATCTAGTGCTCCTGCGTGGGCCTAGGGTTTCGGGTTCAAATCCATCCGATTCGGCTATTATGGGTTTCTTGACGAAGGTTTCCAAGGGTAAGGCTGCGGCGGAAGGGAGTTCGGCAACTTTCGGTTGAGGTGCCGAAAAGTCAGGGTTCGTAGTGGTACTCACTTCCTTACTTACTTGTATATTTGCTTCTAGGAATTCTATTCTATCCAACAGACTTCTCTGGTCTCCAGCCAATTCAGATTGAGCTTTAGACATTTCAGATTGGATTCTAGACAATTCAAAGTGGGATCTAGACAATTCAGACTGGTTTCTGGACAATTCAGACTGCCCTTCAAACAGGTCCGTAAGTCTCCTGTCCATCTTGTCTTGTCCATCAGTGACGTCAGTTAGTCGGTCATTTAATCGTTTGTCTAAATTAGTTTGTCCAGCCGACACCTTCTCCATACTTTCCAACATGCGTTCAAGAATAGAGGCTCGAATCAACTCTGGTGAAAGAGGCCTGACTTCACCTTGCTCACTTACTTCCAAAGAATGCAATGATTCACGAGACATTGTTAGAAATTATTATTAATGTTTATGCAACAACAGTCTCAATTATATACAACAATTCAAGTAAAACATTCAACTTAATCCTACGCAGTTTCTACTGGCAGTGACTTGCAATTACAATCAATTTAAAGAAAAAGATGATTATTTACCCATCTTTGGAACAAAGGACATGATTAATAATCCACGGCAATTATAGGTTACGAAGACAGAGATAATCCAGCGAATAAGCTGAGACGACGACAGAGATAATCCAGCGAATACGATAAATTCACGTTACGAGTTCATATTTCCTCGTAATTCAGACAATCGACAATATTATTCCAACCGTATTCGTTTCTACTTTAAACTTCTATAGCGCACTATTTGGCTCTTAGGAAGAGACTAACACAAATGTTTCTCAATTCCTTATCTATTCTACGGGGACTCAAAAAGAACTAATCTCTTGGACGACTCGGCTCGACTCCTAGGTAATCCATCGGTACAGGTCTAACCTCCAGGACGTCTCAGCATCGAGTGACAAATTTTACTAGTGGCAGGGTCTCTAATCAGACACTTCAACCAATCAGCAGTCCTGCTCCAAATGCTAACCTTATATGGACACGAAATAAGACAGAAAACCGATGACGTAGGGGATGAGTCAGTGGTTCTGCTGCTGTATCAGAGCGTGCCTAGCGCGTGATCAGCGGCTGAAGGAAAATTTCAATAATAATGCTATCAACGGCGAAACTACCGAGGCCAAGCACGACACCATCGTTTCATCGGCTCGCCACGTTTCTACCGCTAGAGGTCTCAGGGGCAGACACAAGTAATTCTAAAAATAGCCTCTAGTAAGGATTTTATAGATCATTACACTCTCACCGGCCAGGGGAAGAAAATTATGTCGACTAGGTTCGGCAGAATTTTCTGTAAGTAAGAACCTTCAGCCAGTTCCTATACATCTGGGAAATCTCTAAATCTTAGTATACAAATATCTCAACATCTTAACATGGCAAATGGCTAGCTAACATACACACCATCCAACAATATCCACTGCTAATCTAACAAGTCTCTAGTAATACTCAATGCAACATTATGCAATGCAATGCAAAACTACAATCAAAATTTAAGCAGTAAAGTCTCGACAATTCTCCAACTAACACAGTATAACAGACAATTTTATAGCAATGAATTATTAGTCATCAAACCCAAATCTTACAGGTGGACGAATAACACGTCTGGGACGATCTATCAGTTGTGGCTGGTCAACAATTTCAGTATTAATTACCAGAGCCAGGTTCAAATCCAAATCAAGGTCATTAGGGATCACTATCTAAGCATAAACAATTTTAAAACAAATCACTCATCAGACACAAATTAAATAGCAGACATGGAACGACGGAAGGATGGTGGACAGTCACCAACGGCTTCATTAATGGCGGGAGGCGAGATTGACGGAAGAGGAATGGGTTGTCTGGTAGGCGGCGTAGAGTTTTTTATATCCAGCGGATGAAGGAATTTCTTTGTCACGTGAGATGGAGATCCTTCGACAGCTTGTTGGACGCGGGAGTCTATCAACTGGGTACGGTTTATCCTTGATCCAAATCTGTCTTGCTCCAAAGTCCCAAGTAGCTCCTACTCCTTTCAACCACGATAATCCCAGAATAAAATCATCCAATTGTTTAGACACCAGGCATCTTACTTCGAATTCAAAGTCTCCGAGTTTACATGGAAGCAAAACCTCGCCCTCTATCGAAATTTTGGATCCGTTTGCTGCTATGACAATTTGTTTTGACGGTTTCAGATCTGTCGGACAAATCATATTATATGGTATCAAAGACATTTGTGAACCTGAATCAACCATAGCGTGCACCGGGTAATCATCAATCAAAATCTTTATGTATGGATTGTCACTTACTAAACTGTGGTATGACGTCACAGGTTCGTTTGCATTCTGGTTTGGCATCGCGTCATCACGTGGCGTTTCTCGGTGTGGACAATCCTTCTGGAGATGAGTTCCAGAGGAACAAATGAAGCATCGGCGTCTCTGGTTAAAAGCAGGTTGAGTCCTTTGTCTTCCTCTGTTCACGTTCCAGTTCCCTTGGTTTCCATTCCATGGAGGAGGGGGAGGATAGGGAGGACAGACAGGAGGATAATAGGGAGGAATACCTGGTATCAGCGGCGGTATCCGTGCTTTCTCGGCTTTCTCCAGGCGATCCAATCGTTGTATAAAGTCCTTCAAGTTTGAATCCTGTTCTTTGATCATCTGTGTTCTTGCGGGATGACGATTCATATTTCCAGGTTTATCTAGCGCTGCTTTCCTGTAGGCTTCCAAACGAGTTGCAAGTTTAAAGGCACTGTCCAAAGAAGAAGGTTCTAATTCACGAACACGTAAGGCTAAAGATTGATCATAAAGAGCATTCAAGAAGGCACGGGTTGCTAATGTTTCCAGGTGAATTGAGGATGGACCTGGATAGGCTAAAGAAACAAGACGTCTAATGTCCTGAGCCACTGTTCCCATATCCTCGGATTCTTCTTGTCTGCGATTTTCCAGCTGAGTTTGAAATAATGCGGTTTGTTCAGCATTGCCAAAACGAGATCTAAGTCTTTCAATCAATTCATCAGAGGTAGTGAACAATTCAGCATCTTTATCCCATAAAATTTGCTCGGCTTGCCCAGACAAAGAACAAAATAGATGATTCAGTTTATCTGATTCTGTCCACATGTTATGTCGACTGGCTATTTTAAATTTCCGAATAAATGGCTCCAATTGTTCTTTTCCACTGAATTTTTCAAGCTTGATTGTGCTCCTTGATTTCTCAGGTGAAGAAGCTGACGACGATGAGGAGGTGAGAGGGAAAGATGTAGTTTTCGTATCCAAATTCTTCGTAGACACAGGTGGAGGTATAGGCGGATCAGGTGCGAGATTAATTTCAGCCGTGGTAGCAGTTGCAGTTGTGGGTATATTCGTCTGAGTTGCCACTGAAATTTTTGGTTGCTGCGGAGGAGAAGTGTAGGCCTTAGTTTCAATGGAGGAGGATTTCTGCTCTTTTATTGTCATTTCTTCACTTCGAATTATTCCGGTTGGCTCAGAGGGTAAACTCCAAGGTTCAAGTTTTCTTTCAAATCCATATGGCTGAGCTCCTAAGCATGTTCTCTGGTTGAAATCATAGGCATAGGCAGGCCATCTAGCGAATGAAGGATAAGTTTCTGGAATTCTGTATGTATCCGGGAAATTTGATGCGTGCGAAGGTAACATCATCCTGTCGAATCTCGGCGGCGCTTCGTAGCGATTAAGAGGCAGGCTGGTTAAGAAATTATCCGTTTGAGCGAAGGAATGCGAAATTGGTTGTCTTCGATTCGTTTCTTCAGAGACGTGAGGATTAAGGACGGAGGCGGAGGCATGTGAATGAATGACGGAGGCATGTGACATTCGTAAGAGATCGCGATCAGGTATAATCCTTTGCGACGAAATTTCCGATTCGAAAGGATTTCTGAGCGATTGAGCGTCGAGTGGAACAGAAGTGGGTCGACGAAATTGTATTCTCGATTCGTAATCCAATTTTGATTCAGTAATCCCGGGTTGACGTCGAGATTCAGAGGCAGAATGAGGCAAAGGCGATGCATTAGGTCGATTAGCATCACTCAAATTGGTTTGATTTTGGAGCCCTCTACCGAATAATTGGGAATCCATTCCTCTGGCAAATTTCTCATTTTCCAAATTTTCAACCCCAAAATCCCTTTGTAATTGCATTTCCCTGCCATTGTTATTCATTATTCTCAATTTATCTTGTTCTAGATTATCAATTTCATGATGTACAGAGCCATGCAAAGAATCTACATCTACATCTCGTTCAAATCTTAATTTAGATCTCTGTATGTCAGTTTCGCTTATAAATCTAGCTTCACTGACTTCTCCATCATCTGAATCTACATCTACAGATCGAACATCAAACATATCCCATCCTCGTCGCCAATGTGACGTTCGCCATCTCCTCCCCGACTGTGCGCTACTACAGGCGGTTTATGTAAAGGAGTGGTAACGTTTTGAAGTGAGATTTGAGTTCTGTTGATGTCCGATAATGTAGAGTAGTCCTTAGGTCTAGCACCAGTTTCCTTTCTAAATCCAGGTTTCACAGGGAAACGGTAATCAGGCTGTGGCCGATCCTTTAATCTAGTGCTCCTGCGTGGGCCTAGGGTTTCGGGTTCAAATCCATCCGATTCGGCTATTATGGGTTTCTTGACGAAGGTTTCCAAGGGTAAGGCTGCGGCGGAAGGGAGTTCGGCAACTTTCGGTTGAGGTGCCGAAAAGTCAGGGTTCGTAGTGGTACTCACTTCCTTACTTACTTGTATATTTGCTTCTAGGAATTCTATTCTATCCAACAGACTTCTCTGGTCTCCAGCCAATTCAGATTGAGCTTTAGACATTTCAGATTGGATTCTAGACAATTCAAAGTGGGATCTAGACAATTCAGACTGGTTTCTGGACAATTCAGACTGCCCTTCAAACAGGTCCGTAAGTCTCCTGTCCATCTTGTCTTGTCCATCAGTGACGTCAGTTAGTCGGTCATTTAATCGTTTGTCTAAATTAGTTTGTCCAGCCGACACCTTCTCCATACTTTCCAACATGCGTTCAAGAATAGAGGCTCGAATCAACTCTGGTGAAAGAGGCCTGACTTCACCTTGCTCACTTACTTCCAAAGAATGCAATGATTCACGAGACATTGTTAGAAATTATTATTAATGTTTATGCAACAACAGTCTCAATTATATACAACAATTCAAGTAAAACATTCAACTTAATCCTACGCAGTTTCTACTGGCAGTGACTTGCAATTACAATCAATTTAAAGAAAAAGATGATTATTTACCCATCTTTGGAACAAAGGACATGATTAATAATCCACGGCAATTATAGGTTACGAAGACAGAGATAATCCAGCGAATAAGCTGAGACGACGACAGAGATAATCCAGCGAATACGATAAATTCACGTTACGAGTTCATATTTCCTCGTAATTCAGACAATCGACAATATTATTCCAACCGTATTCGTTTCTACTTTAAACTTCTATAGCGCACTATTTGGCTCTTAGGAAGAGACTAACACAAATGTTTCTCAATTCCTTATCTATTCTACGGGGACTCAAAAAGAACTAATCTCTTGGACGACTCGGCTCGACTCCTAGGTAATCCATCGGTACAGGTCTAACCTCCAGGACGTCTCAGCATCGAGTGACAAATTTTACTAGTGGCAGGGTCTCTAATCAGACACTTCAACCAATCAGCAGTCCTGCTCCAAATGCTAACCTTATATGGACACGAAATAAGACAGAAAACCGATGACGTAGGGGATGAGTCAGTGGTTCTGCTGCTGTATCAGAGCGTGCCTAGCGCGTGATCAGCGGCTGAAGGAAAATTTCAATAATAATGCTATCAACGGCGAAACTACCGAGGCCAAGCACGACACCATCGTTTCATCGGCTCGCCACGTTTCTACCGCTAGAGGTCTCAGGGGGCAGACACAAGTAATTCTAAAAATAGCCTCTAGTAAGGATTTTATAGATCATTACAATATTACGTAAGACAAGGTAATGTAACGTAATCAAAGGTAATGCAACGTAAGATAAGAAAATGTAACGTAATACAAGGTAATATTACGCAATACAAGGTAATGTAACGTAAAACAAGGTAAGTGAAGGCGATCCCTAATTAAGTACAGTCTGCAGTCTTCATAGTAAGACTGGTCCTTGGATCGATCGATCGATGCTTTGGCTGAGGCGCCGACCTGACAACGGTAATTATTGTTTACAGGGTAACGCGCTTTCATTGGTTGCACCACTCAGCAACCAACTCTATGCTTTTTTACGCTTAACACCAGGAGTCGAACGCCAACGGCGGACGTGAAAGGACCGCCTGTTATCACTCGGACACTCAATTAATTCTTCAATGATATTTATTATTATTTTCTCCATACAAAAACTTTTCCAGGCCGACACAGCAGCGTCGGATATTCCTATTTTTGTTATTCCACCTGGTGACGTCGTCCACCACTGACTGGAAAACGATCCGACGATCTCTCACCACTAGACACGACGCACTACCGACACAGCTTGACGTTAAAAGCAAAAACTGACTCGCCGTATGTATTCTTACGCCACCTGGTCCGGCTGTCCCGTTTCCACGGAGCGCGCCGAAAACAATGCAGATGTATTCCGACGCGGCACTTTACATTATGGATCCGGCGTCCACAGGGGGCGCTGTGAAACGCAATTCAACAATCAGCCGGTCAATGTGTGGAGGGCAGGTATGCAGGCAGACATGTACGAAGACAGGCAGACAAACAGGCAGACGGACAGACAGACAGGCAGACAGAAGGGAGGAGATTAAATAGGACAATGAAGGAAGCAGCATGCAAATTTGAAGACAAGCCTGCAAGGAAATGGAAAATGAGAGACAGAGGCAGAGACAGAGAGGCAAAGGTAGCCAGAGATAAAGGGAGGGACTCCGAGGGAGGAATGCAGTGAAACAATGATGTACATATGGAGACAGACAGAGGGAACGAAGAAGGGAGACAAGAAGAGAGGCAGAGTCAGGCACACAAAAGGACGGAGTCAGTTGATCCTAAGAGAGACAGAGATATAGACACAGAAAGACAAGCAGACAGACAGAAAGAGAAAGAAAGAGAAAGTAGGAGAAAATAGAAAGCAAGAGAGACAGATAGAGACAATTATAGACACACAGAGACACATAGGGACACAGAGACAGACAGACAGACAGACAGACAGAGAAGGAGGAACGACGGAAGACCGATGAGAGGAGGGAGGGAGCATTGAAATGCCAAGAGGGAGGAGTTTCGATTTTCTCCGGAAGTCGATTCCAGACCTGGTTTTACCATGTCCGGTCACACCCCTTCGGAGAACAGTTTCTCGCGGCCGCCGTAGAACGACCGCATATAATTGATGAATGACTGGGGCGCGGCGCCACAATCGTCTAAATCGCACACACGCAAATTGCGTTGAGCCTTGCGCCTTCCGACCGAAGCGCGGGCCGTGTATCGTTGCGCGCTCGGGAATATAGTTCTAATCGCCATCGCCCCAGGATATAAACTCTCATCTACGCCTTAAGTTGCCGACGAGGAATTCATATAGAGCCGGGTATAATGTCGGCATTATGAGAAGGATATGGAAGTCTTGGAGAAAACGAGGAAGAGTTATTATAGAGGGAGGGTGGAATGCGTTCGTGCCCTTTGTAAATAACCCCGGTCCCATCATATACCCGCAGGATGTACATAAAGATTGTATGGAAGACGCCGTGGGAGATAGGCAGACATGCAGACAGATGTCCAGACATGCAGTCAATGGATACACAGATAGACAGACGGACAGACAAAGACAGACAGACAGACAGACAGACAGACAGACAGACAGACAGACAGACAGATAGATAGATAGATAGGTAGGTAGATAGAAACACAGATGGATGGATGGATGGATGGACGGACGGACAGATAGATAGAGGCAGACGCACAGACAAGTATGTATAGGCAACGACAGATATGATACAGGCAGATACTGAGATGAATATAGACAGACAGGCAAACACACACAGAAATAGACTGATACAGACAGACACAGATAGAGACACAGAGAGAGGGAGGGATGGAGAGGGACACAGACACAGACACAGACAGACAGAGGCAGACAGATAGAAACAAACAAACAGAGACAGGAATTAGAGCAGCCAGTGTCTTTGCCTTTATAATGCGCCTGACGTCATAGCTACAGCAGCAGTCTGGACTCTGGATTGACTTGCATCATGGCTTGGCGCTGTTTTCCTAGAGCATCTGCTTCGGTCAATCAATCACTGTCCCACTGTCTGATGTGTGATGCCTCCTCCTGCTCCTCCTCCTCCTCCTCATCCTCGCCTGCTGCAGAGGCTGAGGATGCTGATGCTGCTGCTGAGGCTGCTGGACCCATTCGTCAGGCATACTTCCATCTCGCTGATTGTATTTTGTTTCCGCAGAGTGACGACCGCCACATAAATTACACAAGAATGCCAACATATACAGTGTATATATCTATCATCATCATCATCATCAGGATCCATGGGCCGAAGGCCCGTAGGTGTCCAACGCTTGCATCAGATCCATGGGCCGAGGCCCGTTTGGAGTCCAATGCTTGCATTGGATTTCATACGTATTTTTCTTTACGAACGGAGTATCTGCACCCATCCGTTCGACCTTCGCACTTCTCCCTTAAAGAGAGTTCCAGGCTTAGGACTGGCTCTGATATCCACTATCTTGTGGTATCAGAGGCGGCGATGCCGCCCACGTTTGCCAGCTTTTCAGGGTTCCTGCTGAGCCTGTCCACCTCGCGTAGCGCCCTAGGTGGTACTTCAGCCAAGACCTTCACCACTGATGGCATAGCCTCAGCAGGCACTCCCCTACTTATTGTTGCCACCCCCTCACCACGTTGAGTCGGACTTGGGGATGGGGGTATATATCTATATATATATATATATATATACAACATATACATGTATATACGTTAAATACGCTATAATATTCGTTATACACAAACGTTAAATGTTATTATATATGTTGTATAAACACGTTAAATACGTTATATATATAACGTATTTAACGTGTTTATACGAGCTATATATATATATATATATATATATACGTTAGAAAAATGAGTTTGCATGTGTATATAAATGCATACATATGCATATGTATACCTATATATATTATTTGTGCACTGTGCATGTGTAGATAAGCATTTATTGCATGTGTGTATGTATTTAATGCAGGTGTTTATAAGTATATGCAATCTGATGCATGCACAGCCGTGTGCCTAAGAGCTATAATTATGTGAAGTATATCATGTCAAGTGCATATCATATTATACAGGTCAATTCATACATCAGTGTACACTGGAAAGTCGATATATGCTGTCCCAATATATTTTTATTATATACATGCATTACATCAGCTACTGTCTCCCGTGAAAACTGTGTCGTATACTCGCTATGCCCATGCAGAACCCACAATAGAATCATACCTTAGAAACTACCCGGAGAATTAAACCATTCTGGAACAAACGAACCTCGTCCCCACTGAAGTCAAAAAACGTGCCCCTAAA
>JACEVL010000805.1:667500-670000 GCA_020284085.1 Aporrectodea caliginosa | reverse complement strand
GTTACTTAGTGTTCTAGGTGACAGTATAGAGATAAAAATTAATGTATACTATATATATGTATACGCAATTGAGACAGCACAACATTGAGTTGCATGTGACAAGTTTTATAAGTTGACTGCCTCTTATTATTACTACTACTATAACTACTGCTGCTGCTGCTGCCACTACTACTACTACTACCACTACTACTATCATCATCATCATCATCATCATCATCATCATCATCATCATCATCATCATCATCATCATCATCATCATCATCATCATCATCATTATCCTATTAAGACTTAAGACTTTCCTGTTCTCTTACACAGGCACTGACGCAGGTAGAGAGCGCTGCTGATATTTTGAGCGGCGCTATATAAATGTTCGATTACAATTACAATTACAATTATTTATTATTATTACTACTATTACATGCTGAGTTGTAAGCCTATTGACCTGGTAGAGACAGGGGCTATGGGAAGGCGTGCTAATGACGTGACGGGTACTTTACGGGTACGGGTATACCCGCGGGTACGGGTAGGGTCGGGTAGTAATTTTGAGTACGGGTCGGGTACGGGTACGGGTAACGGTTCTGTGTTACGGGTACGGGTCGGGTAGCAAAAATGCTCTACCCGCAGACCTCTACTGGGAACCCAACTTAAATGGAGACATGGTCGGATTTAGACCTAGGAACAAATGAGGCCATGGCCTAAGGGTGGCACATTCCAGATGTGGGGTGGGGGTTACTTAATAATCGAGCATTAAATTTAATTTAAAACAGTCAACTGGATGACAATTAACATTTTGAAGTTGTGTAGCTCTTATTTGTGTCTTTTGAATTGTCTGGTTATCTTACACAATGAAAGTTAAAACTTTAGAACATAGCTTCAATATGGGGGAAACTTGTCCTAGGGCAGATTGTTACATCCGCCCCTGAGCTAAAAGTGCCCCTGGGCCCGAGATTGAAACCGTCTTATATGGCAGCTTTCAAAACTTCTTGTATCAAAAAGAGTAGCGTAATGCTGTGTCAATTTGTATTGCATCGCGCGTCCAAGCACTTCTGTCAGTTATTTGCACGACACTCAAGTCTAAGGACAGGTTGGCGGCAGTTCAGTTAGAATGTTAGATCGATATGAATCGCTTGCAATGGGATCGTGGTTTGTGTAAATAGACTGAGGTTCGATATATTACGTGAATCTATTTACATGTACACTCATACACCGAGGTCTTTTTATTCGATCAATTCCTTCCTTACCAGAATACCAACTGCTTTTTTTGTCTGAAGTGCTATTTGCCAATAAATTCTTTCTAGCTTACCAATGACATAGTGTTCTTGATGAACTTTTACATATATTATAGTTCTCAATACCACAAGCAGATACTATGGAAACGCTATGTTACACCATACACATACATACAAGGCATATGCCTAAAATTAATATATATCCCGAAAAGCCGAATTGCAGACGAGAGAGCAGAAACTTTTTAAATGCAGAAACTTAAACACACAAGTTATATGTGTGCATGTATATCTAGGTATTACATATGTAGGCCTGTGTAGTTTAGGCGCTATAAGGTAATTAATTAATTCAATTCTTAACTGCAATCTCTACGACCCAATTATCGTCCTCTTCACTAACGACTGGTTCCATTTTCGTTTCGACTGGTCCAGGACTTTTTCCCATCGTATCTGACGCAACGAAATTGCTTAACTTGTGTTTCGTGTTGCTTGTTTCTTTGTTCAAGTCTTCGTTGATGTCTGCGTAAAAGGTGCTGACGAACTTGACGATTTTATCACCGTTGCTCGAAACTTTTTGATCGGCCGATACCAAACTGGCAGCCATATTTGAGGTTAGCTCTGTTTTCTGTTTGCGTTTTACGTCGTCAGCTAAGCTCCGCCCACTCGATGACTCAAAATTATTTTCCGCGTCGTTTAAGATTGTCTTACTGGAAAGTGTGTCGTCTACACGTGGTTTCTGATTCTCCTCCACAATTATTTCCTTTTTCTCAGATGCTGGCAAAGGATTTGTTGTGCTGTCAGTACTTCCGTTTTGGGTTAAACGTGGTTTCTGATTCTCCTCCAGAATTATTTCCTTTTTCTCAGATGTTGGCAAAGGATTTGTTGTGCTGTCAGTAGGCCTTTCCGTTTTGGGTTAAACGTGGTTTCTGATTCTCCTCCAGAATTATTTCCTTTTTCTCAGATGTTGGCAAAGGATTTGTTGTGCTGTCAGTACTTCCGTTTTGGGTTAAATAAGTCGTTTGCACTTTGAATTTTTCTTTCTTTTCTGTTGTGAGTTTACAGTTCTCCGAAAACTCTTCGAAAGTCTTTTCCTGGATAAATTTGCTCACGATGGCGAATTGATCGTGCTTCAAATCACAGATGAGGCCCAGGTCACCATTGCCTATAACAGAAGTCACTCCTGACGGTTCCAATTCGACCTTCCTCTCCTCAGTTTCTTGACGCGTCGAGTCCACTCGACCAAGCAAGACCACCTCCCTCTGCTCAGACGATTT
>JACEVL010000805.1:655000-662500 GCA_020284085.1 Aporrectodea caliginosa | reverse complement strand
TGTGGTCTGTCTGTCTCTGTGTCTGTCGGTCTCTGTGTCTGTCTGTCTGTCTGTGTCTGTCTGTCTGTCTCTGTCTCTCTGTCTCTCTCTCTCTCTCTCTCTGTATCTCTCTTTCTCTGTCTGTGTCTGTCTGTCTGTCTGTCTGTCTGTCTGTCTCTGTCTCTGTGTCTGTCTGTGTCTCTGTCTCTGTCTCTCTGCCTCTCTCTCTCTGTCTCTCTGTCTCTCTGTCTCTCTGTCTCTGTCTCTGTGTATCTCTCTCTGTCTCGTGTCTGTCTCTCTCTCTGCTGTCTCTCTGTCTCTGTCTCTGTCTCTGTCTCTGTCTGTCTATCTGTCTCTCTCTCTCCTCTCTCTGTCTGTCTCTGTCTCTGTCTCTTTCTCTCTCTGTCTCTGTCTCTGTCTCTCTCTCTGTCTCTGTCTCTCTCTCTCTCTCTCTCTCTCTCTCTCTCTCTCTCTCTCTCTCTCTCTCTCTCTCTCTCTCTCTCTGTATCTCTCTCTCTGTATCTCTCTCTCTCCCTCTCTTTCTCTCTCCTAACCCTTTTGCCACTAACTCATAACCGGATATCTAGAGTATATTTACAGTGGCGCTATAGAATGTTCTCTGATGATTGTTTGAACCACAAAGCAAACGACCAACGTTAATCCATCACCATGCCATCGTAATTGCAATTGCAATGGAACATTTATATAACGCCACATCAAGTTAGTCAGAGATTGACTGATCGCATATAGATAGTGGTGCTTAATAGCTTCAGAGGAGTAAAAAATAAGCACATCCTGTCCTTCAAACGTCTCACTTCATGCAACAGTAATTTAGTGTTACAGATTGCAATTCTAATCTGACATTTACAAAGCGCCACTTCAAGAAAAAAACTCAGTGGCACTCCCGACCAGAACCAGTGAAATTACTGTCGAATAATACAGACTTCAGGCGCTTGCGAAATTGTGAAAGCGACAAACTGAGGAGCTCGAGCCTCTGTTGATACATATGCAAAGTTTCTAGACTGATCTGTAGCAGTATACACAAACGAGGGACAATCAGGAGTCCATGGCAGCCGACGACCAAAAGTGCAACGACCCGGGACCGAGGAGAATGAAATGCATTTATGCAATTGATTTTTTAATGTCGAAGTGGTGTCGACAGTTTTCAATTTTTTTATCGTGGACCCTGTGTATGGAATTCGCTGCAGATTCCATTGACTAATGTGACAACTTTAGCAATATTTAAAATGAAACTTAAAACAGATATTAAGTAAGTAAGTATCTTATTGAAATGGAATAAATAAACTATAATGCATGTAGAAAACCACTGAAGACACTATGGCTGCTACTGATCATCTGTTCTATACCTATACTTAGAAAATTAAGGAAAATGGGGTTCCCTGGCAGCGGGGCATTAGTGCTCCTTTAGGGATAACCTTTTGACACTAGGAAACCGATTGTCTTAGGGTAGACAACTTTGCTGCATATATAATTGATATTCGGACTGAAGTGATTATGTACAGCTGTTGTTTTTTTGAAGAATTTGGTACTTGGTGTCAATAAAAGTGTTGAATTGAATTGAATTGTGTTGTGTTTCACAGGAATTGCCAGTTTTTGGTGTTGCTTAGGTGTGCGTCTAACTATAGGCTGCCAGACACGTTCGAATCGACTCTTGTTGACGTGGAGCGAAATACTCGAGTTTTTGTAAAGGAAAAGTAACTGCTCTACTAATTGTTGAACGACGCTGTGTAAGCTTAACTATAGTTGCGTCTTTTGTCAGCTAGCTTTTTGAATAAACGAATATTCGATTGATTTGATTGAGAAGTCCCTTAGCCTAAAGTATGATGGAGCAGATCCAACAAGACAATTGTAGGCTACATAGGGGTCAGGGACTCAGAATCCTAAACTGAATACGCTCCTGAATGGGGAGGATTCATATAGCGCCTTTCATGCACATCCTAAACACGGTGCATGCAACGATTGTAATCACTGTCTGCAGACTCTTGTCTTTGGCAATCGTGTGGCGCCTGTTTGGAATTTGGAAACTGATGGAGGCAGATACAAGACTGGATCTTCGTCCAATTAAGAATTACCATGGGATTCGTTCACCGCCGGACCAGGGGCTGAAGAAATGGACTCAGGGCCGAAGAAATTTAATGGGCTCAGAGGCCGAATAAACGGACACGAGCGCCTAATTGTGACTGTAAGTCTATCTGTCTGTCTCTGTCAATCTGTCTCTGCATTTGAGGGTCTATATAACCTAGATGTGGCCGACGAACGTTGGTGACTGGTTAACTCAGACAGTACTTGAAGAGCGCATGGCATGCCAGAAAGAGTGGGATGGACAGACAGACAGACACTAAAGAAAGATCAAAGCACATCAAAGCTGAAATTCCGCCATACATCATCAGAGAATGATAGTCTTACGAATATTGTCTAAAGACAGCAACATTCATTTTTCACACATATACATTTAGAGAGAGGGAGGGAGAGAGAAAGAAAGAGAGACAGAACCAGAGAGACAAAGATAGACAGAGAGAGATAAATTATATGAATATATGTGTATATGTATATGTATATGAATATATATATATATACATATATATACAACTTCATGTGGGTTATCTATACATTTCCTTTCCTCCATGTTGATAACTTGATATACATACCCCCTACCGCGCTGTCCAGGCCTCCATTTGTTTGTGTGCTTGTGAGTGTTCGTTTATGTGTGTGTGTGTGTGTGTGTGTGTGTGTGTGTGTGTGTGTGCGTGCGTGCGTGTGTGCGTATGTAAGGGTGTATGTGTTCGGGTGGTGACTTCATGTAGACAATATTACGCCTTTTATTACATCACATATATATATATATACACATATTGGGGCGCGGTGGTGTAGGGGTATGTTCGGTGCCTTGTAGCCGGAGGGTTGCGGGTTCGAATCCACTTCAAGCCGCCGCGTAGGGACCCTGGGCAAGTCCTTCACTCGCAATTGCTCATGCGCTTCGGCGTGAAACTCCGATTCAGTGTCCGCGCTGTAGTCGGGAGCGCCTCTGAGTAGAAATCTTGAAGGGGCGCTATAACAATTGCTCGTACATACATACATACATACATACATACATACATACATACATACATACATACATACATACATAGTATTACATACATACATACATACATACATACATACATACATACATACATACATACATACATACATACATACATACACGCATATATATATATGCGTGTATATATATACATATGCATATATATATATACATATATGTCATAATATTATAGCTCTATATTTACAGTTTCCCGTATATATTGCTTCTCCGTGTTCATAAGTATTCCGTATGCCGTTGCCAACCAAAAAATAACGGCACTATCCAGGCCACTGACCAGTGTGCCACAGGTCGCGCATTTCACTTGCTAAGCTCTGTTCTACGTCGACGCTAAGGGCCGTCCATAAATGACGTCACGCACCTAGGGGAGGGGGTCGGAAATTTGTGACGATGTGTGACGTGGGGAGGGGGGGTCAGCCAAGTGTGACGTCACATCACGTCTGTGTAATTAAATTCAACAATTAACAACAATTTAATCTTAAAATAACAGCTTTAATTTTGAGTATTAAAATTTTCATAATTTTTTGATTATTTTTATGTATACGGGCACCATTATTAATAATTTTCTAATTATTTAAATATTTGTCACCATAAGATTTTTAAATACTTATTACAATGACAATAATTGGGCATTGAAACATGTTTTATTATCATGTGGAAGTTTCGTTTTAGGGGGGGTCAGAGCTTTGTGACGTCATTTTTCAGGGGGTGTGACTTTTTGTGACGAAGTGTGACGAGGGGGAGGGAGGGTCAAAAATCGGCCAAAATAGCGTGACGTCATTTATGGACGGCCCCTAAAGTCAGTTTTTCTCGGAGGCGGAGTTGAAGGTAGTAGCAGGTGATCGACCCCTCCCTCTTGTACCCCACCCCTGTCAATCGAAGGAAAACGTCGATCATGGATTGCATTCATTCCTCCAACATCTCCATTCATCTTCAGTTGTTTACAGTGGATAAGAAGAGGATGAGGAAGAGGAGGAGAAATAAGAACGCGAAGAAAATGACTGAGAAGGAGAATGAGGAGGACGAGGAGGAGAGGAGGACGAGGAGGACAAGGAGGAGGAGGAAGAGGAAGTGGAAGAGAGGAGAAGGATAAGGAGAAGGATAAGGAGAAGGAGAAGGAGAAGGAGAAGGAGAAGGAGGAGAAGGAGAAGGAGAAGGAGAAGGAGAAGGAGAAGGAGAAGGAGAAGGAGAAGGAGAAGGAGAAGGAGAAGGAGAAGGAGAAGGAGAAGGAGAAGGAGAAGGAGAAGGAGAAGGAGAAGGAGAAGGAGAAGGAGAAGGAGAAGGAGAAGGAGAAGGAGAAGGAGAAGGAGAAGGAGAAGGAGAAGGAGAAGGAGAAGGAGAAGGAGAAGGAGAAGGAGAAGGAGAAGGAGAAGGAGAAGAGAAGAAGAAGAAGAAGGAGGAGGAGGAGGAGGAGGAAGAAGACGAGGAGGAGGAAAAACAAAGAAGATGATGATGATGATTAGGAAGGAAAAGGAGAAAGAGGAGAAAGAGAAAAGAAGGAAAAGGAAAAGGAGGCATTGAAGATAGAGATGGAGGAGTAAGAGGAGGAACAGAAGCAGAAACAGAAAGAGAAGGAGCAGAAGGGAAGGGGAAAGAAGAAGGAAGAGGCGGAAAAGTTTAGTTGGTTTGAAAACATAATTCTTTCTCATAAATTTGTCAATACTCATTTATTATTCTGCTAATCTTTGTTTTATTGTTGTTGCGGCTGTTGTTGTTTTTGTTGTTGTTGCTGCTGCAGCTGTTGTTGCTGTATATTATAGTTGCCTTCTTCTTTGGTTCTCTGCATTTCTCTATATATAGGCAGGTTCGTAGGCCTACTAACAATATCGTCATTCCTCTCGTTGTACGGCCCGCTCCTTTAGCTGTAACCCTCGTGCATCATCCAGCCCATCGACATCATTCTTGCACTTCTCTTGCCTATTCAATTTAAATTAGGGCTGCGGAAGTTAAAGATCAATTAATCGATTAATCGTTAATTAATTTTAACGATTACATTTATTTTAATGATTAATCGAAGACCGCTTGACCGTTTGTCGAATTGTCAACAAAATTGGCTACTTTGCTCACTAGAACCTAGCTGTCTTACCATGCTGGTTTATTTACGTATGTGGAATGCATTATTTTAATATCTAAAGGCATGCGAAACATAGAGAGTTAGGCCTAAGTAGACTATAGACTATTTATTGACGTACTTATTGGGGAATGTATTTACTCAAAAGTTAACAATTAAGAAAACTTAGTTAATCGTTAATTCTTAAATAGTTATCTATTAAAATTAGTTTAATCGTTAACAGCCCTAATTTAAATAATAAGTCTTACACGGGAAAATCAGACATATCAAACACGAAACATATTAATTTTAATTTATTTATTAAGTGCTGAAAATCGGTCTCAGCGCTGAAATGCTTAATGAACTAAGCTCTGCACCGAATTGAGACTCAGCTGGGCTGTATGCAGTGGTGTTCATGACAAGCCCAGTGATTTTGCATATTAGACTGTCAGGCCAGATGTGGGGTTCAAGTCCCCGCTATACAATGGACAGATGTTTCGAGTGTTCTGCTCCAATTGCCCCCTAGCGAACTTAGCATTAAAAGTGAGTTCAAAAGACCAAATATTGGTGATATGAAGATCAGACTACGAGGGAGAGGACTGGCGACGGTAATGTGGTGCAATGTAATCGGACATTTATATAGCGCCGCAAAACAAATCAGTGGTTCTCTGTGTGCTGGCCTATATTAGTCGAGGCGAAGAATTTAAAGTCGGCAATCTGCAAATTTCCAAAGCGCCACTCGAAAGCCAAGCGCAGGGCACCGGCTTATTCGCTTCATCCCCATGGCTGCATCTCAAGGTTAGCTTTAAAACTGATTTTCTTCGAATAGCAGAGCCACAAAGCGGTCGTTATCAGTTTATTCGCCAGATGGATTGCTGGACGTTCAGATTAGTCGCTAGATGACAGCATCCTATCAACACAATCTGGGACGCTGCTATGACAATTCCATTGCCATAATTATTGCGTTGATAAGTCTTTGTCGTTAAACAGGCATTTAATTGCCTTTAATTTATTAGCATTTATTTAATTTAGACAAATTAATATTGTGCTTCACGCTCAAATTAATATTGTGCGTTACGCGCTGTGATACTCAGTGGCTAAGTGGCTTAAGTAGTAGCTCTTTCGAAGCCAATTAAAAACCTCAAAAAAGCATTTGTTTGACAATCTATAAGCGATGCTCGCCAATGTCGCCATAGGTGTGTTAATGCTTATCCTTGAATATGGCCTAGGTTATGATCCCTGCTAAGAAAGTCCCAATCAATGTAAACGTTATCGATCAATAATATTTTAATTATGCCGTCCATAGTCATAATAAATTGTATTTAAAAATACTTTTTGGGTCGACCTACTGGCCCCCAGGCAGTGGCGGCGCCAGACATTTTTTGTAACCAGGGCATGACCAGGGCTATCATACAAGTAACCAGTGCAGGGGCAATTTATGCCCCAAATAAGTTCTCTGCAGGGCAAAAATTCTGGCAGGGCAACGACCAGGGCAAAGGCTTTTTTACCAGGGCATTTGCCCTTGCTTGCCCTGGTGTAGTGCCGCCACTGCCCCCAGGCCCGCCGAGAGGGGCAGAAGGGGCCAAATGCCCAGGGGCCTGGCGACATTTAAGGGCCCCGGGCTGGGCCCGTTCCCCACAATGAACTTATGAAAAATATTATAAGCTCAAGCAAATTAAAAGTGTTCAACGACCTGCTATGAAGCAAAACAGACTGAATGGTCTTGCAACTCCTGCAATCGAATAATGATCTGGCAAAATCATAGAACTGTAACGAGGATACTAGAAACGATTTGCTGCAGCTAAATCCAGAAAAGTTGCTTTTTTGATTAGCATATTGCAGGCTGTCTGCTCTGTTAGTAGTTAAGATTTATGTCTTCTGTCATTTGTGTTCTTGTGAATTGTTTCAACTGCATAATTGTACACTGTAACCGGTTGCGGTGTGTCAACCGGATTGTCTGAATAAACGAAAATATTATATATAAATTTGAAAGTTAAATTTTTGAAATTAACCACCGAATGAAATCATATATAGTTGTAAGTTCTTATAATATTGTATTGTCGTACCAGCACTTTTATTATTTCAATTTGTTTTTAATTTTCTTATAGGCCTAAAGCTTAAAGATAGTATCACTAATCGTCGTTGTTTAATTACATAAATACCATTTTGAGCGCCTCTGAGTAGGTTCCTTGAAGGGGCGCTATATAAATGCTCGGCGGAATGAATGAATGAATGAAATTATGCAGTTGGCAGTGTCTGTGTCACATGTATTGTGACAAGATGCTATTTGATGCAAATCAAGTAGCCTAATATTTTGTATCAATTGTTACATGCGAAAAAATTTAAATGT
>JACEVL010000805.1:520000-650000 GCA_020284085.1 Aporrectodea caliginosa | reverse complement strand
TCCCTCTCTCCTCCCTCCTTCCATCCTTCCCCGTCCTACATTTCTACATTAGTTGGAATGTACGTCCCACACACTTCTATGCCTGTTGGTCTCGGTTCGACTCCCATGGTTTATTATTATTATTATTTAAATCTGGGGCTAGCACCTCATTCGGTCCGTACACGGTCATTCATTCAAACGGGCAGCGGTGGTGAGCGATCTCACCCGATCAATTCATTAAAAGCGTTAACAGGGTCGACGCCATGTGAGAAAACTCTAGAGGGACTTGTATTTACATCTATATTTACATTAACATTTACATCTACATTTACATTTAGCACGATACATACACGGTGTCCATTCAAACGTGGCGCGGTGGATAACATCTGGCAAAGAGACAGAGGTACCGAGTTCGAGCCCCCGTTGGGCGGATATGCTTTGTGTTTGCAGGCTGTCTGTTCTGTTAGTAGTTAAGATTTGTGTCTTGTGAATTGCATAATTGTACACTGTAACCGGTTGCGGTTTGTCAACCGGATTGTTGAATAAACGAAAATATATTATTATCATTTACATTTACATTCGTGCATTGCAGGCTGTCTGTTCTGTTAGTAGTTAAGATTTATGTCTTCTGTCATTTGTGTTCTTGTGAGTTGTTTCAATTGCATAATTGTACACTGTAACCGGTTGCGGTTTGTCAACCGGATTGCTTCAATAAACGAAAATATTATTATTATTATTATACATTTACATTAATTTTACATCTGCCCTACGCTCGCGGTGAAAAGCTCACAACCTGCCTTCTAGTAAACCGTGGTCGTGGTAAGGCAGCGACACCTGGTGACAGAGTAGTTCTTGGCTTCGTCTCTCATTCAGTGATTTTCCCTTTGCTGCAGACGACGATGGTTCTCTTGTTCGACGGCGTTCGAGGAGAACTTTTAGCCAGAACTTTGTTGTTAAAAGGTGAAAATATTGGAAATTAGTTCGATGCGGTGACGAAATACGTCGGAAATATGTTCTGGGCAGGCTACGTCGCTATTCTTACGATTTACTTTCAGCAGCGCTGCTTTTCCGAGAGGATTTTAGCCGACACGAGACGGCCCCCAGAGACGACGGGCCAGAGCTTCCACCCCCCTGTTGTGCCTTCAGAGGGTCGGGGCATTCCGGGCGAAGGAAAGCCTTCGCGGGGATGGGCGGTCAGTTCGACCACTGAAACTACCTACGCGAGTTTTCAGACAACTTCTTCCACCAAAGAATCTAAAAGAGGTTGGTTATTCAATAAAAGCAATAATATGGCTTAAACTCGGCTTTTGCTTCAGCTTGTGTAGCTTTTCAATATGTTTTGGAAGCGTAGTGTTTCTGCGGCGGCAGATTCCGCCACGCAATGCATGAAGAGATTACTTGTGCGGCGGAAAGTTGTTCACATTTGATCTAATAACGACTCTAACCCTGACCCTAACCGTCCGTCACAGCGCATAACCTGACCCTAACCGAACCTCAAGTTTTGGAAATGCATTGTCGTTATTTAATTTACATTTACAATGGGCTCTACTCACTTTGCACTGTATGATAGAATTAGGCCTACATGGCATGTGTGAGTGTGACTTTTGTGACTTAAAATACTTTGTAACATGTGAACGTTTGACTTGCATTATGAAAAGGTTACTTCCGTACTTACTTACGTACTTGATGTGATACAGATAAAAAGAAGTATCTTATTAAAAATAAGTTTTAATTGTGCACATTCATTGGAAGAGGTGAACTAAGTCTTCGAATAGGGCCTATGTACACCGTGAAATTTGGAATTAGTTTAACATAATTTTAAAATGGTTGTCGAACCGTTAGAATTCTTATTGATGTCATATGTCAACATGTAAATCGAGTTTCGGATGCAGTATATATATTTTTTAGTTGAAACGTGAGACTTTGCTGTATAGACCACTAGAAGTGCGTACTCGAGTGGCTTGCTTCTCTACTTACGTACGCAAACCAACTCTCCTCATTATGATGTGAATTCCAATTTCAATTCAAGGTTCAACCTCATTAAAATGCTTTGCAACTTTGTTACAGGATGATTTTTTATGTAGCTCTTGTTTATAGTGTGGCAAGGAGGTAGCAGTGTATATATATATATACACATGTATATGTGTGTATATATATGTATGTATATATATATATTGCATTGTATATTATTGTGGTGGTCAAGAATTTGTGTGTGGCACTTTGGGCACATGTGTCATTTTGGGCATGTGTGTCATGGGTTCGCCACCCCTGGTGTAGTTTGTTGAAAGTTGTTAGAAAGATGACTGGGGATGATGAGTGGGTTTAATCTGGGATCATTTGATTGGGTAGGTTGGGCAGATGTATGAATTAGAGAGATGAATAAATTTGTGTACATATTTCATTGACTGATGATGAATGGGAGGGAGAATGGTTTACTAGTTGATACATTTCTGTGTGAAAGTTTGTAGATATATTGATAAGTGCCTTCGTGAGGGTTTTAGCGCCTTCATAAGGTTCATGTAAAGTGCTATATAAATGGCCATATACATAGTTACATACATACACAAGTTGATAGGTGTTGATCAAAACACTTGAAAAGGTTGATCAATGAATTCATAAGTGGCTAGATACTTACATGTATTGATTGAATGGCAGGGTAGTGTATGATCTGGCTTGCATGGGCAGTCAGGCACCACTATGGGAGTGCCAGTGATTGAAATGCATAATTTGATAGGTGTTGATCAAAAGACTTGAAAAGGTTGATCAATGAATTCATAAGTATACATATATTCATATACATACCTAAATACATACATGCATAATTTGATAGGTGTTGATCAAAAGACTTGAAAAGGTTGATCAATGAATTCATAAGTATAGCTAGATACTCATATGTATTGATTGAATGGCAGGGTAGTGTACGATCTGGCTTGCATGGGCAGTCAGGCACCACTATGGGAGTGCCAGTGATTGAAATGCATAATTTGATAGGTGTTGATCAAAAGACTTGAAAAGGTTGATCAATGAATTCATAAGTAGCTAGATACTCATATGTATTGATTGAATGGCAGGGTAGTGTACGATCTGGCTTGCATGGGCAGTCAGGCACCACTATGGGAGTGCCAGTGATTGAAATTGGGATTAAAATTACTGTGGTCAATTCCTACTATTGCCATCAGTTCCTAACACCGGTCATTTTGCAGCGATGGGTGGGAATATATGTTCGCCATTGTTCTCAGTCAATTTGTCGATGAACAGTTTAATATCTGCCCAGTGACCTGCATAGCAAGGCGACCTGATCACCGCACTAGTGCTCCTCTCAGTGTTAGTCCCAGTGTTGATCTGTCCTCATTTATATTGTCTATCCAACAGCGTTCTTGATCTGCCTTTTCTTCTCTTTCATTTATGTCTTGCATGTGATGCATTGTATTGAATTGGTCAGCTGGCATTTTCTCCACATGTCCAAATCATCAGAGTGCATGGAGTCTTCAATGAAGTCAGTCTTTTATGATATACCTTACCCTTGAAGTCAATACAGGTGTAACTGAAGTACTCAAAGTAACTGAAGTACTCAAAGTAACTGAAGTACTCAAAGTAACTGAAGTACTCAAAGTAACTGAAGTACTCAAAGTAACTGAAGTACTCGAAGTGTCATGCTATCTTGTTTTGTTTAGTATCACCTTCCCAACTGTTATTGTGATTGAGCGTGGGCAGTGCATGACGATTCTTACTATATGCGTAGTTAGTTTGTTATTGACCTTGATTTTGCTTTTTCATTGACTGTTGTACAGTCAACAGACTGAGTCATGATTCTTTTTGCAATGGAGGACTTTCATGTGATCGGCATAAATCATGATTTGCCATCAAGGACTTCTTCTATCGATCGATTGATTAATTTGGAAACTGGGCCTTTTTCATTCAGTCAATCAATCAATCACCCAGATCATGGATATGAGGATCTTCACTTGGTCTAACAATCAATCATTTAATCAGTCGAGAGTGTACTTTGAATCGATGTGTTATGAGAAACAGCACCTGATGAACTTCATTCATTCATTCATTCATTCATTCATTCATTCATTCATTCATTCATTCATTCATTCACAGGACTTATATAGCGCCCCTCAAGATAACCTACTCAGAGGTACTCCCAGTCCAACTCCAGCGATGAAACAGTACAGTGGTTACTTGGTTGTCCCGCGGGTGCGTATACTTCTACGGCCCAGTCTAGGAGTTTCGCTACTGTTGGTCCCAATAGCTGGAACCAGTTACCTCAGACCCTCAGGACTGACCTTTTCTCTGTTTCCTTTTTTCTATTTCTTTTGACCAGTTCCGTCAGCGCCTGAAAACCTCTCTCTACCAGTGAAGACGCTGGCCCGGATCGGGAGCGCCTCTGTTTTTGAGTGGTGCTATATAAATTCTCGATTACGATTACGATTACGAGTGATCTGTTCTGTTGGAAGAATTTGCTTATTGAGTCCACTCTGTGTTTGCTGCTGATGCTCGCATTCTTTGCTTTTTGATCGGGTGCAGTTTTTTGTTTTTTTCTATATGTTGTTATGAGATAAAATTGTGTTGTATGGTATGTGAGCAGATGGAATTCCGATTTTGATGCAATTTTTTCGCGACTAATGATTAGTATTGCCGTAAATTTTCCTGCATCGGTGCAGGAGAGGTCTCGCATATAGTTGATTAATATTGAAATATATAAACATCGGACGATGCGAAAGCAATTGCCTGTTTATTACGGATGCAGATACCGTATGTCTGTTTATGCTTCAGTGGAAGAAACATCGTGGGGCACAGCAGCTTAGAGCGCTCGGCCTGTAACGGGGAGGGTAAGGGTTCGAGCCTCACTGAAGCGGTCGGTCGGTCGGTCGGTCGTGGTGAAGGGCTCTTGAGCTGGTCCTTCACGCACAACTGCTCAGCGCCATCCCGTCGATGTTCTGTCGTATGGTCGCGTGTGCACTTCTGAACTTTGGAAGGAGGGCAATGTGATGTCAAATACAGCTCTATTATATTGTATGGTATCGTATTGTTCAGCCCATGCAGAACCACACTTCTCAGGATTAATATGGATAGTGGTATGTAGTAAAACAGATCAGCAGTACTTAAGTTAACTTACCTAACCTTACCTTACGTTAAGCTGAGGTAACTGCAAACTCCATGATATCTGGCGCTTATGTAATAAGATATTTAATGTAGGAAGTTAAAGCCGCAATATCCAAGATATTGTGCTGTGTAAAATACTTTATGATAGTATGGGAAAGTAGTTTAAATTCGTTCATTGAGGAAATTTGTATCACGCCTAGGGATGTTAAACGAAATTCGGAAATCCAAATTTCGGTTTTGAAAACGAAATTCGGTTTTTATTATTGACAAAACGAAATTCGAAAGTAGTGAAAATTTCAAGAAATGCCAGAAAGATTAAATGCATTTCTTTATTTACGATTGTTTTAATCGAAATAGCTGGCAGATAAGAAGGTATTTATTAACGTACGTTACGATACCTAATATATAAAATAACTTGCGTTATATAATAATATATTACATTTTCTATGAAGGCCAATAAAAAACGAAATTCGGTTTAAAATCGGATTTCTAAAACCGAAATTCGGATTGCCAAAAAAACTATTTTAACAACCCTAGTCACGCCCCTTTAAGATTTCTACTCGGAGGAGATCCCATCTAGCCCTGCAGAAAAGGACAGACTTTAGGCTGTTGGAGAATATGTCGGAAGAATCTCTAGGTAGAAGTGGCAACTGTATGGGGAAGCCCATTCCAAACAATCGGACCAATAGTTGTTTACATACCGCAGAATTAGTTAATATTATTTTAGATGCTTTCCAAACGTATTTATCCATCTCTGTTCAGATGCTTGAGTCAAAGCACTTTCGGTATAATGCGGAAGTGGACATGGCGTCCAAAGGCTGCAATGTAAAGCTGACGTTTCAACGTATTTACCCGGAGCGTCCTTTAAGAGTCGTTTCTATGGATGTTTTTTTGGTTGATGCAAGAAGTAGGCCTTCGATGTCAAGGTCTGAACAGGGGTGTGTGTCGCTGGTAGTTTGCTTTCAATTTCTCATTGAATTTCGAAGACCCTGGGTGAAGATATGTAGGTTTAATGGGTCAGAAGAAGGGGATTTACTTGTGCCCACCCATGACAGTTCCTTTTATAGCGTATCACAGGCTGACTCACTATTCTACGTATTGTACACGCTTAAGGCTTTTATTAGCTGTTGAAGGCATCTTTGTAGCGGAGCTTTTAAGGTTAAAAACTGTCTTGCCCTTGTTGAATTGCTTTGGGTTTTTGTGCCTTGGCATAACAATACTCAGGTGTCAAGAATACACTTCTGAGGAAATGCAGTCAGTCAGTCAGTCAGTCAGTCAGTCAGTCAGTCAGTCAGTCAGTCAGTCAGTCAGTCAGTCAGTCAGTCAGTCAGTCAGTCAGTCAGTCAGTCAGTCAGTCAGTCAGTCTACCTTTGTAATTGTAATTGGACATTTATATGGCACCACTCAAAGAGCAAAAGCAATCAGAGCACTAGTAGCTATATTATGATGTTAAATGTCATTAGCTTCACCTTGTAAGCAACATGTAATGTAATTGAACATTTATATAGCGCCCTTCGAGATATTTACTCAGAGGCACATGTACTCTCACCTTGTAAATTATGTTATCTTTATCTTGTAAACTAATCTTAATCTCATAATCATAATCTCCAAACTTTCTAAAGCGCCACTCGAAAGCCAAGCGGGGCACCAGCTTATTCACGGGCACACTACATGCTATCTTTATAGTGTAAACTACATGCTATCTTTTATAGCGTAATCTGCATATTATCTTTATCTTGTAAACTACATGTTCTCTTTATCTTGTAAACTACATGTTACCTTTATCTTGTAAACTACATGTTATCTTTATCTTGTAAACTACATGTTCTCTTTATCTTGTAAACTACATGTTACCTTTACCTCATACAAGTGCCTTTGCCTTGTACCATGGTGAGCCAATAGTATGAAATGAGCACACACACACCCCGCCCCCTGGAACATGGGGCTTTGCTTTATTGAATGTGAACAATAAGTGTACCTATTTCCAGACAATTGATGTCTTTGTGCCTGCTGATGACATTAGTGGCTGCCATGTCCAGACTTTCGTCTTAGACAAACACTCCAGTCGTCTGGCATTCTGTACGTCTTAGTGACACATCCTGTTTGCTTTCCGCAGCCGCTCGTCTCCCTCCTAAAGACAAGAGGCCAACTGGTAGTAGCTAGGGGTTGAGATTCTATCAACCCCAAAGCAATGGACTCTTTTCCTTGCGCCCTATGGTATAGTGTGGTTCTTCATGGGGGCCCGATAGCGCATTGGATAACATCTGGCGTAGAGATCGAGAGGTACCGAGTTCGAGCCCCCGTTGGGCGGACATGCTTTGTAGGCTGCTATTAGCGCCGTGTATTGCAGGCTGTCTGTTCTGTTAGTAGTTAAGATTTATGTCTTCTGTCATTTGTGAATTGTTTCAATTGCATAACTGCAGGATGCGACCGTACGTATTATACGTATTTTATTTTGGACGATAAAATACGTATAATACGCGTACGGTAAAACTTTGCGTGCCGTACGTTACAATACGTTGTACCCTATAATTGTAAAATTGAACACGAAACGTTGCAACATAGTTAACTAAGTTACTAAAAGGCATAGCTGCCAAAAACAAACTTAACAAAGTTCACTGTAAGGTATCTACTGCGCGTATTCTTCTGAAACATCAACAAATTCAGTTTGCGTCCGACTCTGACGACTCGAAGTGCTCGTATGGCACACCATTGAACATTAAATTGTTTCTAAGTCAACGTATTTTTACGTATAATACGCGTATTTTACATTCGGGGATAAAAAATACGTATGATACGCGTATTTTATTATGGAACTCAACGTACGGTCGCACCCTGCATAACACTGTAACCGGTTGCGGTTTGTCAACCGAGATTGCTTCAATAAAGAGAATTATTATTCTATTAATGGGTGATTGAGTGTCCGAGAAATGCTGACACTATTCTTCGGTCATTGGTTATGTGGCGGTGTTTTTGAACACTGGCCCCCATGTCACATGAAGCACCATTTATGCTCACTCACGCATGTGCATGCATACTGCCATCAACACTTGTCTTTGTCTCTCTCTGTCTCTGTGTCTATCTCTCTCTGTCTCCGTGTCTATCTCTGTCTCTATTTCGGACATATTCACACAAACACGCACACACGCACTCACACTCACACACACACGATTTGGTATATATATATATATATATATATATATATTTATATATATATATATATATATACAAAATTGGTCACATCCATAGGCCTTTATCTTGTAGGGGCACATAATTTACAAGGTGAGATTTCATGTGCCTCTGAGTAAATATCTCGAAGGGCGCTATAAATGTTCTCCTTTTCCATCTCCCTCTACCTATATCTCTCCCTCTATATTTCTCCTTCTCTACCCCTCCCTCATTGCATCCCCTTTCTATATCACTCGTATACCTGTATTCTTGCTGTTGTTCTTGGGTGGCTTATATGCAGTTGATAAATATATGTGTGTGTATGTATGTCAAGATCTCTATATAAATGGTGGTACCGTCTTAATAGTAGGCCTGATAATTAAATTGTCTCATAATGATTGTCATCGAGTTATGACCTACAATAAAACAATTAGTGTTGCCACCGTCTGGTAACTGACTGCAAATCACAATTGAGTGGATTATAGGGCAAATTTTATGGCCATGTATACAGAAGTTGAGAAGTCCCTCAAGCTAACCGAAAGGGTAGTAACCTCTGGTGGCCTTGGCATATATGCCAGCGTTGCTAATAAAGGGTTTGCCGCTATATATTTGCTCATTGCTGCTCAGTCAAAGTTACACGAAAACAGACTTATTCCAACATTATGTTGCTTGTATTATATGTAACACGTTTAGGGATGAGCTGATTGGCATTTTTTGCTCATTTCTGATTCCGATTAGTCGGCCTGCTTTTATCACCGATTCCGATCCGATTAATCGGCAATATTCATTTTAATTGCAGATATATATTAAAGATAAACCATAAAACCAAACCAAGGAAAGACTTTTGATGATAATTAAAGATTAAAGATTACCGCAGGAAGTCACCAGAAACAGATTACTATTTCTGCATTAATGAAAGAAGAAATTGTTTTTGGTCAAAAATATTATTTTTTTGTTATTCGGATTTTAAGGCCTGGGTTCACCTATTCCGATTAATACCGATTAGTGCAAAATCCGGCCTGAACTTACTACTGAACGAGTAATCAGCCCATCCCTAAACACGTTGTTTAAATAAGCTGATTTCTTGTAACTTTTTCAGTGCTGTGACGGGCAAATATACTGACAACAGGTCCCAGATGTGTTCCGTCTTATTTGCATGCTCTGTATATGTACCGTTCAAGGCCAAGTCTGGAATTTCGTGGGAGGCGCTCTTTTTTAAAGTTTATTGAAAAAGTTAATCCCTGCAGGTCGTCTCCGGTTACCGAGTTTTTGTCGACAGGTAATCCGAGGCTACCTGACCGAGTTGGTCAGACGGCGCCGTGTCTCTGACATACCTTTCTGTCTGTGTGGTTGTGAACTGCTGTGCGTGTGAGTGTCTCCAGTGGCGGATGTATTCTCCTCAATTGCATTCGACTCTAAACAAGCCTTGTTGACTCGAACTGGTCGGAGTTGGAGCAGGACTGAGTTGGTCTGAGCTGAGGTTCCCACGCGAAGTTAAACGGAATGGGTGTTCGTCGGTCGTCGAGTTTAGCGCCTCTGAGCGACGATGTTGGCCTTGAATCATCCCGTGAGTTAATTGAGCAATAAATTACACACTCTGCTAGGATCGTTTCAGCTTTACGACGTCGTCCGTGTTTCTTACTTGTTTGCACAGCTTCGTACTTTACAGATGAATACGTTACAAATGTTAGAAATGTACTTGTGGAAGTCTTAATTGCATTTATACTGACAGTTGACAGTGTAAACTTGTAAAACATCCTAGAAGTAGCTTGGTACTGATGATGCTGTATAAATTATCGTAATTACAGTTACAAGTTACGTACTTTACCACTACTTCAGAAATGACCATAGTGCAGCTGTTCTGTAAATTCAGCAGACGAAGTTGCTGAGTGATTGTGCCTTGGGCTATAACCGCAGGGCATGGATTTCAAATTCAAGTGGTACAAGTGTAATGGCTAGTTAGGGAACTGGGAAACAACCTCTGATCCATCAAGCTACTAAACAACTTTGCTGGTAAATGAATCCGACTGTTAAGAATCTAGGAATGGAGGAATAGAATAGGGTGGTGCCCATTCACAGGGGCAGTGGTGGTGAAGGATCTCTCCTGAACAGGGTCAAGGCCATACAGTCGCTGTATAAAAACATTTACATTTACATTTATTGCTGACGAACTGGATACACCCTTCGGGTCTGTGGTTCAGTGTAACGAATGTTAGATGTGAAATTCAATTAGGTTTTGTGGACCTTTTCTAATCGACTGACAGCTTTATCAAGTTGGTATAACTGGAAATACGGAACAAATTACTGATGTTTCTCATTAGTTGGTTCAAAGTTGGAAGTTGATTATCGATAGCTAGTTCTGGTGCTTGATACAGCAACGCTTAATTGTACACTGTAAGTGGAAAAAAGTGACCTCGTAGTAAACTTTACAATAATTTGCAGTCAAAATTAATAAATTTTTGCATAAAATTTAGAAAACAACCAATTGGCTATCATTTTCCAAGCTATGATTTGTGCTCAAAGTGTAAAAGGGTGGCCAGTGATTCATATTGTTTTGTCCTTTTACTGAACAACATTTTTCAAAGGAAAGTTTGTTCACAAATGACATCATTTCAAAAATTGTTAGCCGTTGTGGTCTAGAGTTAATAACTAACTGTCAGAGCTTAGACAATTTTTCCTATCTGTTACCTGTAACAAGTTGCGACCTGTCAGCTTGGTGTTGTGAATAAACGAAATTGATTGATTGATTGATTGATTGAGATTAAACGCCATTTGAATTTACTTATATTGATGAATATTTTGTAGTTACATAAATAACTGGTGTGGTGGGTCTCTTTTTCCACTCACACTGTCCTTTTCCATAAAATTTAGACAAATTGCTATTGTGTTAATCATGTGTTTGTTATTATTTGCTCTTTCATTATAAATATCGGACCACAAAGGCCTCATGTCGTTGGAACAATTTTTTTTGATAAGTTGTTTCTTATATGGCTGGGTGCAAAAAGTTTACGTCTTATTCCAATCCCAGACTCTGACATGGCGCTATAAGAGAACCAACAAGCTGGCTCTGGCAGACTTGATTTTATATATTAAATGCTGGTAATGGTTGAGAAATTTAGGAGATCAACATTTACATTTGAACTGCCAAAAAATAAGGCAAATTTTTTTAGATTTCGGGGATTTAAGTGATGTTTAAACTGCACAATAGTTATATATAGCGGATGTATAGTATACATTTATATTTAAATTGCCAATAAGTACTGCGCAATAGTCATATACATGTATATAGGGGATTTACAGTTATATTTAATTTGCCAAAAAGTACTGCGCAATAGTTACATATATGGATATGTACGTGTTATATGTATATTTGATTGATTATTATAATTATATGTTATTTATGTGATGCTTTGAAGTAGATTGAACAATCCTTGTAGCAGCTGTCCTGTCACAGTGCTAATGTAACTACACAGTCAATTTCCGGTAATTACTATCACTAGAATGTTCACTGAAACAAGCCGACTGCATGCTGTCAAGTGCTGTCACACATATTTGTCTAATTGCCTCAAAAGGGCTCATTACTGTTTTGACCTTGCAGTAATGTGGCCTTTTGAAGTACCTTCCATGGAGTCACTTCTGGTTTCTCAGGGTTGCCAGATTTTTCGACCTCTGCAATTGTGTGATTGAGTACGGTTTTAATTGAAGGGAACGTTTATTGATACTGTATGTATTTATGATAGTGACGCTCTATCTGTAATCATGTTGGAATCGATCTATTAGAATAGATTGATTGGCTGTGATCTACAATACCTGTGCATGAGAACAATTATTGTACAACACTCCGGACTCTGCTCTCTCTCTCAGGTCCCTTTGCTCTAGTGTTAGATTTGACCTCGTCGTCCCCCCCCGGACTAGGACAGCCATTGCTCAACGCCGCGCCTTTGCAATTGTGGGTCCTTCTTTGCGAAGTAACCTTTGCCCCATAAATGTGGGCTGAGATTTTGGCAGGTGGTTTATCCACTTCAGTCCTTTGCTTGAAAACTTCTGTTTCCTCGGAGTGCTCAAGCTGGAAGCGCCTCTGAATAGTCATTACTGCTAGAGGTGCTTTATAAATGCCCAGATACAATACAATACAATTGTATTTTGATATTGCCCTCCTTCCAAAGCTCAGAAGTGCGACAGTACTTTGATGGCGCTGAGCTATTGTGAGCAAGGGCTTGCTCTAGGTCCCTACACAGTAACTGCCTCAGGTGAGCCTTGAACCTGCACTCTCAGTGATACAGGCCATGCGCTTTAACCAATCGGCCACCGTGTATGAGTGTTGATTCCAGACACACATGATTTAAAGGCGTTGATTCTTAATTGTAGTCATACTGACGCCAAGTCCTAGGCAATGAAAAGTTTCTAACGAACTGTATAAGAGAATATTATTTATTCTCTTAAAATGAAGCAAAACATCATCATGCTTGGGTTTCACCTGACCTGGAAACCGCCCCGGATTATATGATTGGAAATGGCAACACTTTGGACAAAGGCTCGCCAAAGATTGTTACAATGGAGTCCAAGCCCTGGACAATTCTTCCTGTTTCGTGGAACTGTGTCTGGTGTGCCCCTGTTAGATTAACAAGGGCTGGGATTCTTGTAACCCTACACCTACTTAGCTACCGTTGTTTACCCGAAATACATGGACTGGTATTTTACACCAACCCACGAGGTCTACGCTTTAAGTTAAACATGCCGGGCTTTATACGACGTACAAACTCGAGCGTCGTTTCGTTTGAGGCGCACACATGGGTGAATCGAGAAAGCATAGCTTGATCATCCATGCGAATCCGTTTCATATGTAACGGTTTTATGTCGTCTGTAGGTAGGGGTGCTGGGCAGGCGAACGCGGGCGTTGAAGGTCCGTTACACGTTAGCCGTCATCTAGCAAGACGTGCTGAATAATTCACGTCTGTTATAAATGCCATCGAATCGTAAGCGTGGATTCAAATTCAACTCGACGAACGTCTTGGCTTGTCATCGCGGCTGTTGTTGTTGGCACGGTGACGGTGTTGCTGCTGTTCAGTTGCGCGAGGAGTCCGTGATAAATGTCTCTGCCCTCATTGCCTTTTCGGTGGTGACGATGATGATGATGATGACGATGATGGGGCGGGAAGGGTGCATTGTTGGCAAGGTCATGACACGGATCACTGAAGACAGCCGACGACGAAAAAGCCCGACCGTGACATTCTCTGTCTCCACTTGGTATTTATTTGCCCTGTGGAATGCGAATGGCCAGACTTTACTCAGTTGGGTCCAGCCTTAATGACTGATTTGTTGACCGTTAATGGTTAACTGCTATTTCAGTTGAAATGACCATCGACAGATGCATTGAGCATTATTGTAATGGCGCCATAGAATTCATTTGATTAGATTAGATTAGTAATAGAAGTCATCCAAATCCACGAACCCGTCCGACCGTCCATCCATCTATCCATCCATTCCATCCATCCGTCCAATACACCCACCCGTCCGTCCGTCCGTCTCGGTCCGTCCACCCATGCACCCGTCTATCCATCCATCCTTCCATTCCATCCATCCGTCCAATACACCCACCCACCAGTCCGTCCGTCCGTCGTGGCCACCCACCCCAACCAAGAACATGGCTTGACGTCGTATCCATCCGGGATCCTCCATCCATACGTCCATCCATCCCATCAATCCTTCCAATCCAAGAACCCAGCCACCCAGTCCGTCCGTCCGTTCCATCTGCCTGCCTGTCCGTCTACCTCCTCCCACCCGTCTATCCATCCATCCATCCTTCCAGGGTGAATAGACTTTTCAGTCGACCACACACTGGAGAATGGAGATGCAGATACGAGCGTTGAAAGCATGCGATGACAGGATGTCTGTTCGTTTTGAGATTATTCTCCGTGGAATTAGTATACGTCATATGGTCCATGTGTGTCATTTGCTCAAACGGAAAACCGTTCAACGTCTGTGCTGCGGATAAATAAATCTGGCGCTATACTTTCCTCCGCCCGGTCCGCCTCCGTGCGAGTACGACGTGAAAATCTGGCTCCATTAACCTGTGGAAGGGACGGTTAATACAATTTTGGGTGGAGTACATCCGACCCACCGCAGGAGGACATGTCGCTGTGTTGACCACCCCTCTCCGCGGGCCTAGGAGGGCATGGGAGGACAAAGGGCAGATACTCATTACAGTTAATTACGTTTGTTCTTGGATGTATATGAGTTTTGTTGCCTCTGAATAATTCGTGGTCGCGGCCAGAGGGACGAACGAGAGTGTGGGAACTGGGAACGACTACTCGTCGCCAGCATTCATGAGCGCAATCTGGATTTTAACTAATTTGACATGCCCTTAGTAATAATGGCCGAATTACGACGGGCGTATGAGTGAGATATGGAGTTTCATTCAATCGGCCCGGTGATTCATGTAGGCCTTGACGCCCCTGTGCGTCTGCCTGTCTGCCACTCTGCCTGCCCGCCTGCCTGCCTGCTGCCTGCCACTCTGCCAGCCTGCTGGGTGCGTAGATCCGTGCATCGGCGTTAAATGCTGTTTTGACGAATATAGACCTGAACTGTTTGCTTTAATCTGCCATTCACTATGCCTGGCCCGCGGCGCACTTGGCACACCCTTTAGCGGCATTGTAACGTTCAAAGCCAAACTAGCTTTCTGCTGGCATCCAATGCCGCAAAACTGGCATCGGGCATTACATTTAACAACGCGGTGACACTGTCAGAAGTAACGTTAGCATTGTTGTCCAGAGCCGAAATCTAACATTATTAGAGGTGTCAAAGTTTTTAGTAAAATACGGTCCGGTAATCAGTCCTTTCTGAGCATGTGCTTCATATCCGTCACTCCGTCACTGGGTCATAAACAATCTATTAAGGTCCGCATGTGAGCCTTTATTATCACTTAAATAAATAAAGAATATACTTCCTTAAGCCTAATAATATTCAGAGTTAGTCCATGCGGCCATGATATCTTTAAACCAGTCCTGGGAGTGGATCACCAAGGAATTGTCGACTGATTTGATCAGCTAGCGACTGACGTAACGACATGGTCGACTGGCCATGTACGTTGATACTAAGTTACCAACGTATAGTCAACCCAGTGACTCCTTATGGTTATAGTTAATGTCGTTACTGTTACAATATTTAAGGTTATAAACAAAATTGTGCTATCAACACGTATTTCACAATTTGCTCAGAGCTTTGATTTGAAGCTAATTCAGTTACCAACGTATAGTCAACCATACGCTTTTCAGATGAAAACGATTGCGTGAAGTCATGCAGTGTAAAAGATACGGCACACACAGGAAAGCAAGTAAAGAACTGACGTCAACTGCCTGTTAGACTGTTAGTGTGCACATGTTGCACTGTGACTCGTAGCCTACATTATACATTACATGTAAGCGCGTGTTGCTTTTGTTCTGCTGCTGGTGCCTTCGTCAAATCGAAAATTGGAAATCGCGATTAAAACAATAAGCAAACCTTTCAGTGAACGATGTCACTAGCTTAGCGACTGGTTTCGACTTGAGGTCTTAGCGGCGGCGGTTCCGGGGACTATTTCAACCTACCATTACGACAGTGGCGTATTTAATTTAATTTTTGCTGGCTATTCGAGACCAGTTGTTATTCTGCATGCTTCACTGATTGGCAGCTGTCGGCTGCAATTCCATACACCTGCCTCCCAAACCGGTGACTTCTCAGACGACAGAGGTTAAAGCACGATTTACGCCGTGAAGCCCTTGGAATAGACCTGGGGATGTCTGGACTCGGAGTATAGGGCCAACACCAGACCAGTTACGAACACTTGATCCGGCCGTGTTTCTGCATCGCTTTAAGCGGACCTCGTGTATGCTATACACGTGCATATTCTTGACGAAAACAGAATGCGCAGTGTTACTGTCAGGTTGCAATACGTAACGGGAGAGGGACCGTTACTTTCCCATGGCCATCGATCTGTGTGTCCGTGGGTGTACATATTAAGCAGTGGTCAGACCGACCCAGGTGATAGCACCGAGTAAACAGTGGACGATGCGGATACAAGGTGTTACGTTGAGGACGCAATACCCCGTGAATTTCCTTTGACTTTCCCATGGCTTTCCTGTCATGTCAGAGCTCAACCATCTTTGTGTCCACGACGAGTTGAGCTGCTATCTGATAGGTATAGGCAATCCCGGTAGTTTCCGCCACGATAGGGTAGGTTATAAGGCGGTAATAGGATAGCCGCCCACGCGGCCAATGGATACCACCAGGTGTGCCATACCGTTAACGGCTCAAAGGCCAGACTTATGAATGTTCAACTAATTCAGAGTCACATCGGTAGAGACCGCATGAGTAACGTTCACGAGGTCGGCGACCTTTCATTAAGACTGCTGGTCAGTTGGATCTCTAAACGTTTCAACGTTCGCGGTGTGTAAGCGACGAAGTTGCATTCTGACAGGTAGTTGCCAAGTCGATGGTGTGCCGCTCACGCCCGCCCTGCGTCGGGTTACACGGTGCGACAGAGGAAGGGCCGTGCAAACACTCGGTGTGCGCTCCATGTCCGCCTCGTGTGTGCTCCGAGCATACTCCGAGCGTCTTCTACTTACGCTGGTTGAAACGCTACATGACGTTGTTCACGGTTGTTGTCAACGCGTGAAGATTGTCGAGGATGGGCCGTGTATAGTTGTTATTTAATTAACAATGCAGTGTCAGAACAAAGGTGATAATCGTTGACCTCTCCTTCATTCCCGCCTTAAGACTGGCCCGCCCGAAAACGGGAGTGGCCGAGCAGAGAGCTACCATTGAGCTAACTCCTTGAGAGGCAGTAATGGTTAAGACATGATGGTGACTTCATTTTGACCTGCCTCTACCCTACGTCTGAGGATGCATGACCAACGACCGGTCCTCTCCCTCAGCGTCTTATCTTTCCACCAACACTTTGGCACTGCTGTGAATGAGCCTGAGCCAGTATAGCTACAGTGAAGTGGTTTGGGTGAGCAGTGGGAACTCTGAAGAAGAGTTTTATTGGAATGAATGTGTCAGTATGGTCCTATTGCATGGTGAGCAGTGGGAACGTAAGCAACTTTTTTTAGAGCAGTGGGAACGCCGTTCCCACAGTTCCCACACCACTTTAAACGCTGAGTAGGTATATATATTCGGTTTACAGAGTTTGTCAGAGGCATGATGGAGATTTGAACTGCCGACATCTAAGCTGACAGTCCAGCATGCTAACCACAGAAACTATTACATACGATACTGAAAAAGCGCTATGTAAATTTACTGCATGAAATTAACAGCCTGCGTGTGTCGTAGATGCTCGGAATTTCCTCGGAGTGTACTCGGTGCGTACTCGGAGCCGTCTTGTTGAAGGTGCAAAAATATCCAGCAGCTGTCAGAGGAGTCATTATGTTAAGAAATGTTTTTCTTCTCCTGCTTTGTACTCACAGTCACTGCATGTTTCTAGATAGAAATCTGTTTCTTTGGCTCATGTGTTTTGCATTTGTTCTGTGTTTTGTAAAAGTCTTATGTCAAAGCTGGCTTGTAAATGAAAAACCACCTAAACTGAGTTCAAGAGAGAAATTAAAATTAGGAAAAGCAGTCAAGATTATAATATATATAGGCCCACAATGAATTACAATGTAACAACGGGTGGAAAAGCTAAGCATATGTACAGAAAGAGGCTTGGAGTCTAATAAAAACAGGAGAGACCCACCTTGGTTTTCTATAATTGGAGATCATTTGAGTTTGTCTTATTTGCACGAATCCAACGTTGCTCTCGTATTCTATCCATCAATCCATTGCTTCAGTCCATCATCCACCCACCCACCCGTCCACCCACCCACCCACCTGTCCATCCATCCTCTCCATCCATCCATCCATCCACTGTCCATGCGCAAGGTCACACCGAAATGTGAATCTGAGGCGCGGATAGTATCCATCCACTTAGATTTCCAAATCCTTGAAAGCCATCCTTGAGTTCCATCCATCCATTCATCCATCCATCCATCCATCAGTGTCCATCAGTCCATCCACTGTCCATCAGTCCTTGCATGCATCATCCATCCATCAGTTCATCCGTACCTCCGTCTGACTGTCCATTCAACTATTCGTCCGTCCATCAATCCATCAATCAATCAGTGCATGGATTTGCACGTGTTTCACAGATGATGACCAGTTGATGCTATTGCAGTCATCACCATGTCTTGTGACGCCGTGATTGGCAAGTAGGCCATCCATTCACCGCTTGACTAAACTTGCACATTCAATGAAACTTATTATTTATCTATGCATGGACTATTTATGTTTGGCTTCATTCAACGTTGTTCGCGGGCCTACTGGTCTGTGGCCGACGTACGTGGGCCTAAAGTGGCAGTGTGTACACACTTCATTCTTTGATTTGTTATGGCAAACTCATGACAGAAATAGACATTATATACATAAACCATATATATATATATATACATACATATATACATATAATATATATTATATATAATATATGTGTGTATATATACATACAATACATATAATATATATTATATATAATATATGTGTATATATATATCACACGCCTTCTGATTGATGATTCAGTTTTACCTGTTAGTATTATTGTTGCTAGTGTTGCTACTTGATTAGCCTGCCTTTCCTTGTTAGTTTTAGGGTTATTAATGTTGTTTACTACCTACCCTTTGATAGAATATACGACAGTCACTAAATTCATTCTGAAGGAAGTTATTGAATTATGGGATTGGCTTATTGTCCTGAACTTGGTCCTAACGCTATAGAGTATAGACACACGGAGCTGAACAGGCTCTTTTATCACTCAACTCATTACACTGTCTGTCTTTAACAGACAGAATATTTTGCTATAAGTCATTGTTACGGTGTTAATTACCGTTGTCTGTTATTGTTACTGTTAGATGTGACATATTTTCTGATAGATGATTCTGTACTATTTGTGTGTTTAAGTCGTTGGGCACTAATTGTATGTCATGTGTTAATCTTCACAATCAGCTCTTGGGATGTATATAATATATATGTGTGACATTGTTTGTATCTAGATCAGGAATAGTTGAGATAGGGGACCAGAATTTCCCGGTCTTTGTTTGGTGACGAATTTCGCCGAATTTCCATAAACTTTACGCTCTTTGACTTGTATTTTCCAATCCTTTTTATTATTTTATATTTGATGATCTTTGTACACCAGAATTTCCCGGTCTTTGTTTGGTGAGCAGTTGGTTTTTCAATAAAGGATATACTTACTTACTTACTTTTACCCACTTTTACATTTTCGCGCATAAACAGTATTACTGTGCATGTTTCTCGATATTTTAGTGTAACTTTTACACTGACAATTACACACATACGCACCCGCACACGCACACACACACACACACACACACACACACACACACACACACACACACACACACACACATGCATGTGTACACAATACACAGTGTCACAAACAGACTTGTGCACATAGACACACACCATACACACACACGCTCACACAGTGTCACACGCGCAATACACTATACACAACTACACAGTGTTGCAAACAGACTCATGTGCGCGCTCACACACACACACACACACACATGCACTTACTGTGACCTAGAGCTACAGTTGAATTGCATGTTAGCGAGCGAGCTATCGTGCAATTCGTTAAGTTCTATAGGAGATATGCGTCGGCGAAGGTGTCACGAAATAGAGTATTCCCCATACATGAGTATCCCCCTTAGCGAAATGGAGTATTCGGTTTAATTTGCATTTTTGGCGGTTTCTAAGTTTATTCAGTCATACTGTTTGGATTTATTGTACACATAACATTTTAAAATTGTGTATCTTTAGTTTGTAAGTCGGCCTGAAATCAATTTACTTCGTTTTTGGTGATTTTGACTGCATTTTCGTCGAGGCTATCGTGATGCGTATACCTATGGGGGATAGAATGGTTTATCCCCCGGATACTCTAAACCGGTTTATTCCATCCGGGGGATAAATTCATACATCCCCCGGATAGTCCTAGGACGGATACTCTATTTCGTGACACCGGCGGCCGCTTCCCAAGTACGAATGTGTGTCATCGTATTGCTAGCCATTGTTACTATTCCTAATTCAGTATAAGCCATTATCATCATCGTACTGATAGACTGACAAGATCTGTCGGTCTATCGGTCAATCACTCGCCTAATCAGCGATCAATGAACAGTTTTAAGTTCAACTCTCAGTGAATCATTAGTTTCAGAGCGTGATTCAGAGGACACATGCACTTACGCTCTATGGCTCTGCCTTCCCTCACTCCTCAGTCTTTATATAGCACATGGTACAGCCAAAGCACAGGGTATATATATATTATATATATATATATCATATGTTCATACTACGAATATATATATGTGTATATATATATATGTATTATATATATATATATATGTTAATTATATATATAGCATACGTTGTGTGGTTGATTGAATGGGTTGTACCCACAGTTTGGAAGCGTTTATCATAGGCGTGTGGGTGGGGCAAACTATGTCGTATAGGCCACCATTACCTCTTTTTAACTCCGTGATCTAGATTCTCGTCATGACCTGATTATGTTCTACCTGCAACCAATCGGCGAACGGCGCTTAACGGATTAACCTGCTTTTCGTGTTTACTGCGGGGTGCCGTTGTGCTTTTGTCAGTGTTCATGGGCACAGAATTAGGCCTCTAAGAAGTTATTTGCATTGGATGTTTGTTGTGAACTTCATGTTTACGCTGGCTATAACTACAGCCAACGCGATCTTTAACACTCTTCACATATTAACAGACATGTTCCTAGTTAGGTTAGATGTTGTACACGGCGTATGCACCATGAAGAATTACCGTGGGGGGCTCTTTAGAGACATTACGTTACCGGTAGTAAGAATGTAAGATCACTTATTGGTTACAGCTTTATGTGGGATGAATAATAATTAATAATATACTTTGTTAATTATTTGAAACTGACACACTGCAGTATGATTACAATATTCATAGTATGAATGGATGATCACAAGTTATTACAAGAGTCGAATTGAACTGTTTTATTTTGGCAGCCATGCAAGGCCCCGTCACGTCATGCTGCTCATTTTACCAACACCATCTGGCAAATGAAAGGTTGAGTCGACCTTTGGGATGGTAGTGGAGGCGATCCCACGTCCGTGCTGATCTTCTGCTCTTGAGGACAGATTGTATCTATTCACCTAATCCTCTCCCCCTGTAATAAATCATAGTAAATCAAGTAATAAACAGTAATTAATCAGATATGCCGTATATATATATATATACATATATCCATATATAACCTATATCCATATATATATCCATATGTCTGTTATACGCGTCAGTTTTGCATTTATGTAGCGCCATTGTGACAGGTACGGCTCGATTCCGTGGACGACCTAAGGCCAGTTTTGCATACACATGCCTCTGTCTCCAAGCAGGATAATTTGGAACTGGTGTAAGTTTGGATCAAACGGCAACTCTTGCTATGTACTGGCCCGTGCTATACAAGGCGCTTGAGATTCGTCCATTGCTTTCTGAACCACTGAATGGTACTCGTAAACTCCAAACTTCTAAAGTGCAACTTGAAAATCAAGCCCAGCTTATTCGTAATCGTAATCGTAATCAAGCATTTATATAGCACCACTCAAAAACAGTCTCCAAGCTTCACTGGTAAAGAGAGGTTTTCAGGCGCTTGCGGATCTGGTCAAAAGAAATAGAAAAAAGGTCTTGGGCTATTGGAACCAACAATGGCAGAACTCCTAGACTGGGCCATAGAAGTATGCACCCGCGGGACAGCCAAGTAACCAGGCCAGGCAGGGTGGATGATGTTTAGAATTAGAAGTGAGAATTATTATAGGGAGAAAGAAGGAATCAGGATAGGATTTATGGTGAAGAAGTTCTCAGTTTTGAGTGAAAGACCTGCGTAAAGACAGCACAAGGTGCCGCCTGTTTTAGTTCGTAGCCTATACTAATAGGATGGATGATATAGTCATGGGCTATTCTGGCCAGAGTTTATTCCAGAGGTCTGCGGAGAGATTTCCAAATTTTAGGGACGAGGTAAGAGCATATTATACAAGTGATTGGGTGGAAAAGCAAATGAGCGCCGCCTCTACGATCCCCATCGGATGTGGTAGCTGTACTTTTATACTTTGGAGAACGTGTTCCCGTCGTTCTTGCCCTGACTGTGTAAAACTGTGGTCGCGTAAATAAGCATTTTCTTGGAAATGCGGATCAGATTGCTGATTACCTGAGGTTCGGCTGAGGGGGTCGTGTCTGCCCTTTTGCCGAACGGTTCTTCCGGTCCCTTCGACGGCCTTAATGAGCTGTTAGCGACCTGATTAGTGCTAGTGTTTCCTGGCCGATTGTTGTAAGATTTCGGCGGTTTATTGGTTTAAGCGGAGGATGTGTGCACAGCTGATAATTTTTTCATTCCACGGACTTCCGCTGGTTCATGTTCTGGTCTGCACGTACACTGATAAGTCGCACCAAAGACCTGGTCTGGAAGTATCAATGACCGGCTTTACGATTTCTGAACTGGCGTGTGGCTCTGTGGCTTTCCCGCTGCTAAGAAGGTGTCATAGTATATGACGATTTCTGAGAGGTTCCACCTCTGCCAGCAAACCCACAAGGAGCCATATAGGACCACTACTCCCCTTATTGGACCCGTATACAACCCATATGGGTGCCAAGGACGTGATGGCAGGGACGTATAAGACACTGTTTTTATTAATGTTCAATGCTACAACCATGATCATTTCTGTGATCATTGCTGTGAATATTTCTTTGATCATTGTTGGGATGAGCACGATCATTAGCTATGATCTTCAGATCGACCATTGCTGTGATCAATAGTGATCATTTTTGCAGAACATGATCATGGTAATTTCGATCATATTTGCGATTGTCGTAGTAATAATAGCATTCACCTAAACTCACGACGGACCGTCCGTTGACTGAGGAGAGAGAGGCGCGCGACAACCGGCGGCGGGCCGTGTGCGCCGTGGTCGTCACTCGCGACCGGCGCCCGTCGCCCGAGCCACCGTCACTGTGCCTCCTCTGCTGTTGGTGGTGTCAATGAGTGCTGCCCACATGCAGGCAGGGCTCTAATCAGTAATCAAAGCCAGTCGCCGACCGACGTCTCCTCCGACGGTCACCGTTGTCGCCCTGTCAAGGCCACACTACTACTACTATTATATTGATGTTTAATATAGAAGCAGACACTTGTATGTTGGACTTTGTACTTGCATTAATTGCATTATTGCGATGTCTCTGTTCTCTTGAGAGTCCAGACTAAGGTGATAGTAGTGTAGTGGTAGTGGTAATGGTGGCGGTGCTAGTGGTGGTGGTAGTAGTTGTGTTGGTGGTAGTAGTGGTGATAGTAGTGGTGGTGGTGGTAGTAATGGTGGTAGTAATGACGGTAGATGTGTGGTAGTAATAGCAGCAGTAGCAGTGGTTTGTAATCGTGATTACAATCGTAATCATAGACTCCAAATTTCTAAAGCGCCGCTTGAAAGCTAAGCACAGGACCCCAGATTGTTCATGAACACTCAGTCAAGTCAGAGTGGTTGTCCAGGGAATGGTCAAATGATTGAAATAAAGATCCAAGTCCGGTTGTCATATAGAACCAGAGAGAGAAGGCAGAGGAGCAACTCTCATTTAGGGCAAAAAAGCTTGTATCGCAGAGGACTAGATGAGTTGGGGTAGGAATTTTGAAGACATGAGAGTTTAGCTGCGAGTGGAAGCCTAGATAGATAACACAGATAGACAGCATAGATAGATAACCTAGATAGATAGTCTAGATGAATGGAGGAGCCTGAGTCAGATGATGGTGGGTGAATGACAATATACTGATGGAGGGAGCGAAAGAAAATTTGTGGAATTCCGGAGGGCGATCATTCCAGAGTCACCGTGCAGTGTGGTATATGACTCAGTTGGAGAACATGAGATGGAAGTGACTGGAGGTCTGGAAAGACTGAGACAGAAGGGTGATCGGATAGAGCGGAGTGGGGTGGCTGATGTGATGGTGAAGATATCTCTAAGATATTTGGGCTGGGAATATTGCTAAGAGTTGTGGGTTAATATAGTTCTTTGAATTGAATTTTCTCTGGAATTTTCAACCAGTGAAGTGCTATGAGGATGGGACTGTATGGCACTCCTTGGGTTGCAGCAGTAGTAATGGTAGTAGTGGTGGTAGCATTTGGTATCAATAGTAGTGGTAGTGGTAATCGTGTTCCATGTTTAATAACGTCTTTAATATGGCTTATTATCCATCCCTTACATGATTTTCGTTTGTTTTCAATACCTTTAATTCTGTAATTTGGATTATCTTCTGTTTGTATTGGAACTGTGCTGCAGGGAAGTACATGTGCAATGTGCCCTGTGTTTAAGAACATAGTATGGTTGTCCGAGCCATACCCTACGTTAGAAAATGAGTAGCGTATTTCTAACACGATGCAGTGTGAATGTGCTCACTTGGTATAATTATATGGGTGTCGTGGCGACATTAGTTTCTCACAATTACTGTTTGAGGTGCAGAGCCTGTCATGTCTCATAGATTTTCAATTGCCAATGAATTCGTAGTTATTACGGCATCAAGCAAGTAGGCCTACGTCATTTTGCACTGCTGTGACTTGAAACATCCCGAACATTGTTGTAGAGAGAGTCAATTCTGGAATAGTAAAGGCCTTCGGTCGTTTGCCAAGAATGTTGTTGTCCTGCAATCAGAAAGCGTTGTTGCATGTGATTTAGGAATAGACTTGACCTTTGCTTCTGCTGTCACATAACTTCTCATTACCTATTAAAGATCACAGTAGGCCTAAGTATATTCATGTTTTCTTTATAAGCACGTCTACTGACATATTTGATCTATGTTCAGTAACTGTCTCCAGAATGCCCTGAACAGTATTGCCTATTGAAGTTGCGTCTTTGTCAGCTTAATTACCACAAATAAACGAATTTGATTGATTGATTGAATGTCTGTAAAATGTGCACATTAAAACTTGGATGAGATACAAATGAAAGTATACGCCTTACTGAGAGTTTTAAGGAAATAATTATTGGCCCAGCCGCTTCGGTAGTAAATAGGTAATGTAAAAGAAGCAAGTAACTTTCTTGGTAGGTATACACAGTGTGGGGTTTTATGGCAAAAGCGGGTTGTCTCTCCTTCATTGTTACCACTGAATATTTTTAAGAAACATAGAGGTTAATAAATTGTTAAGAGACACGGTTTTTAAGGAATTGCGTGTAAAATCAGAGCTTTTGTTGAGCGTGGAGGTCCAAAAAAGTGCAAATGTTAGAATTTTTTCCAAAAATCTCCCCCAAAAACAGTTGACAAGCAAAAAAAAAAGATCACTCATATCACAATAACAATTGCTGAAAAAGTACTTTTTTTATAGAAATTGCTCAAAAAAACTAACTTTTTAGCTTCCATGAAAAAAACCTAGATTTCTGTAAAAAAACCATAGAAACATAGATGAGGCCAAAAAAACATAGATCTTGGAGGAAAAACATAGGAGTGGTAACACTGGTCTCTCCTTCATGCTGCCAAGTTACCCTGAATATTTTTAAGTGTTAAGGTTGATGAATTTTCAATAAGATTGATACATTTTTCTAATACAACCATTTTCGCTGGGCATATAGCTGGTTGGTCTTGTGCAGGGGTGCGCAACCTGCGGCCGTACGGCCGCATGCGGCCGTGAGAGGGAGATTTGGCGGCCGTGGACGTATGATCCAATTGTAATGTATTGGCGGCCGTGTGTATATTAATTCATAAATATTTTTATTCCATTGTTTTAAAACTGAGGTGGTGTGAATCAGTTAGTCATCTTTGCCACTGTATTAGTGCAAGTATAAATTATATCAACAAGTATTATACTCACACATGCACACACCACACACACACACAAACACTCGCACACTGACACCCTTTGAGAATTCACCATCTGAATATGCAACCCTGCAGAGGTAGCTCAAAGCAGACTAATAATATCCATATCAAGCATTGGAGAGCCAACCACAGCATAATAAATGATATTGTACGAGCAGAGGTGCAGAGAGAAAGAGACAGAGTGGTCAATTAAAGTTATAGTATACAAATGCAACTGGGCGGTATTCCTACTGCGTCCTTTACCGCCGTCCTTGATGCCCTGCCGCAAGTAGGCCTATTCAGTATTCACTGAACGATCCAATGACTTTAAAGATTTGCCAGCATTGCCACTTAATTGTTAGTAGGCTACGCCTCATCTGGTGGAGACAGAGAATGCTCCACTGGACCGCCAAATGGATTTGGTGGAGTTGAAGAATGACCAACAACTTCTAAAGTAGTTCGAGGATAAAACCGATTTACTAGAGGTGTGAAAGTTGGCGGTGGAATACTCTAAACTTCGAGAACTGTCATGGCAAGAAATACTCTGGTCCTCTTTGGAGGCATGGGCGTATTTAGGGAGTGGCTTTAGGGGTTCAACTAGTCTCCGCCCCCGAAATAAACGCGTTACTGTTATAACTAAAATGTCGAAAAATACGACAATTTGCAATGGGAACCCCCACAAACTTAAAATCCCCCTCCGAAATTTTTTCTGGCTACGCCACTGTAAAATCGGAGGCACCTACGTTCGTGAGGCAGTCTTCTCTCGGATGAATTGTTTGACAGAACTCGATTAATGGACAACAACTTGGAGTCTAGAATATGACTTAAGGTCTCGAGGTGCAGCCTTCTCATGCCTCTCGGTCAATATCCAAGAAAGCAGCCATTAATTTGGAATATTGATAGCTACAAATTTGAGTGTGGGGTATTTAGGGTGTAGATAAAATTGCGGATTGTTATCTCCTTTTATTAGTTTTTGTGATGGAATAGACTTTTTACTGACGCTCGTGGAGAAGGAATAGACATCAGTAGGCCCCTAAACATATTTGTAACAGTAACACAGTAAACGTCCCCATATATATGTATTTCTTTTACATAGCCAAATATCAGATTCTTGGCGGCCGTGGTGAGAATATAGCCTTTCATGTAGCCGACATTAACGAAAAGGTTGGTCTTGTGCCACCTGCTATAACAGTTGTTAGATTAAATTAGATTAGGCTAGATTAATAATAATAATAATAATAATATCTTTTCTTTAATAAGCGCCTGACAAACGCACTGCGCTGTACATTTACATGTTATGCAATTTAAATCTTAACTACTAACAGAACAGACAGCCTGCAATACAACGGCGCTAATAGCAGCCTACAAAGCATATCCGCACAACGGGGGCTCGAACTCGGTACCTCTCGGTCTCTGTGCTAGATGTTATCCAATGCGCCACGGCCCCCCACTTCAGCAAGTGGACAACCTTTCCTTATGACCTACATCGATGCGTAGCTTCACAAGATTTGAAATCTAGCCGCAAAGATGAAGGCAAAACATTACCAATTAGGCCACCCTGCCACTGTAGGCTGTCTCTAGATGTAAATGATGGCATTTGTAGGTTGTAATATTGCACTTTCATCTGAACATTAGTATTGTACGCTGAGACAATATCTCGCGTAGAGATGTCCAAGTAAGACGGCCAGGGCGTCTTGACATAGAAGAAACTGGGACAGGTGTAGTGGTAGCTTTGTTGAATGCCATGCATCTGACTAATTGTCTCTTCCGTTCTACACTTCTGTCTGTCTCTTTGTATGGCCGAGTCTGCTTGCCTATCCTCGCCCGTCCTGCTTTCTACCATCCTTGGACAGAGCAGCCGTCAAGGCTAAACGTCTTCAACCGACTGAACCCAACTATCAGGCTTGAACCCTACTATATGTGTGCATGCGTATACGTCGTTGTATGTGTGTGTTTGCCCTTGTGCGTGTGTGTGTCTGTGTATGTGTTTGTGTTCGTATGTGTCTTTGTGGGTGTCCGTGTGACGTAGTACTTAGAACACAGCTGTTGACGCCATCATTAGCGTGTCACCTCCTATCGTGAGTGGATTTGTCTTCTTCTTGTCTGGCTGTCTTTGTCTGAAGAACGGTGACTGAGATTGATCGTGGAATTCCACTTCACAGCAAATTGAACAGTTAGACGCCTGTTTGTAGCGCTCCACTTTTCCCAGACAGTGTCTCCTCGAGCTTGAAAGGCTGGGCTGCTGATTACTGAAGTAGGAAGTTCATTCATAAATTGTGTGATAGTGGTGCACGTATTGTACGCATGTATGTATATATGTATATATATATATATATATATAGGGCCTACATATATATATATATATATATATATATATATATATATATTATTAGGTGGGCAACGATTAAAAATGGTAATATAAATTGATCGCACTATTAAAATTTTTAATGACGCGATTAAGTTTTAATTGTATGTCACAATAGATAAAAAGTACAACTACTCTACCGACTGAGTAGTTACGTTGAATTTTATGCGCTATATAAATACTTGCAGTCAATAAACAAAAGGCAAACATGCTTTTACTACTTGTTTTTACTTTTAGTTTTTACTTTAAAGTTTAAAGTTTAAACTGAGCGGTTTTATCAAGAATTGTTTTAGCGCATTTCTAGAAATAATTGGGCGCAGTGACAATTGCGTCAACTGCGTTAAAAATTTAATCATGTTAATTAATTAACGCATTAATCACATTAATAACGTGTTAATTGCCCAGTCCTAATATATATGTGTGTGTGTTTACCAGTACACTTTATATAGCGCATTTTAAAGTACCTATCTAATAGATTTAAATAAGTGTATTTTAAGACTGTTAGAAATGTATACTGTTGAGAGTCAATGGCAACAGTACCTAAGTGCAGTGGCAGACTATTCCAGGAGGATGGTCCAACACACCAGAAGGCAATGTATTATGTACATTTGTGTGTTTATATATGCAAACATGTACATGTTCATTTTTACATGTGTATATATATGTCTGACCATATTTAAGTTTGTGCGACTTTATTTTTTATTTTTTTAGAATAGCGTAGAGCTCTGATTGTCCGACACTTTCATAAACAAGTGCTTTGGTCTCGTGTCTCTTCAACAAGTTCTGTCATAACTGTGTTCTCTAAAGTTGAAGTACTTCACTCTGACTTTATTCTTGTTTGAACATGCGGACAGTTGTTTGCTAATTGCAGTCGTTTCCAGTTAAACTCTTGATGTGAAATTGTCTTACGCTTAAGTTTCTAGGCTATGTAACTGTTATGACCTGTTTGTTTTGGCTCTCTTCAAGTCTCTTCATTGACATCAACTTACAGTTAAGATAAAACATGAACACCTGGACTGTTTGCATGTATAGCGTGATGAGAAACTGTGGAAAATTTACTGGGAAATAAAATTTGTGCAGTTAAAGAGCTTCCAAAACAAATTGGTAAGTGGTTCACTTGGTTGAATTGGTTGAAATCAGTAACAATGAAGTCAAAGAGTAAGATGAGAACACAATACAACACAATAATTGTGGGCGCGGTAGTGTAGGGGTATGTTCGGTGCCTTGCAGCCGGAGGGTTGTGGATTCGAATCTACCTCAAGCCGCTGTGTAGGGACCTTGGGCAAGTCCTTCACTCGCAGTTGCTTAAGCGCTTCGGCGTGAAACTCCGATTCAGTGTCAGCGCTGTAGTCGGGCATCTGAGTAGAAATCTTGAAGGGGCGCTATAACAGGTGCTCTGAGTAGAAATCTTGATACATACATACATACATACTACATATACATACAACATGCTCATACATACATACATAGATACATACATACATACATACATACACACACACTGTGTCTGTGTCCCTGCAGTAGTCCTAATGCTTTTCCACCATACAGGTTTTTCTGCTCTCTCACCCTTTAGATCTTAAGTCGACCTGTAATGCAGAGAGTATGGGTTCAAGCAGCCACTTAATGCGAGCACTGTGTAAGGACACTGAGCAAGTCCTTCACTCACAATTGCTCAATGCAATCGATGTTTTGTCATATCGTTGGTCGTGTGTGCACGTCTAAACACAATGGAAGTGTACGTGTATGGCACTGTATGCATATACATGTATCTAGACACTTACTACTGCTTCTTTAAGTATACTTCACAAAGATATGTACAATTTGTATATGTACACTGCAACCGGTCAAATGCAAATTGTAAGTGATGAATCCACAATCCTTTTGACTTTGGCTGAGTTTCTTTTGGTCTAAAACGGACCTCTGCGACTTCGATACAGCGTCTTGTGTATTGAGTGAGAACGCGGTAGTAGGTACAATGGCTATTGTTATCTTGCACGCAACCTTCCAGGTCGTCCTCCCAGGCACCGTGTACGTGGTGATGTTTTGGGGGTAAGTTTGTGGCATCTGTCTCTCTGGCGACAGGGCAGGTGTTAGATTGTTTGGAGAGTCGGGAGGCACGCGACAGGCCTTGGCAGCAAACACCAGAACAGATGTCGTGTGCAAGTTTTCTGCCGCCCAGGTAACGTTTTTCTTCGATATAAAGCAGGGGTGTGTTTGAGCAGGGGTGTGTTCACCGTTGCTTTGTTTCCAAGGACGAGGCTCGGCAGCGTAGAGGACTTTCTTCACTGGAAGTACCACTTCCAATGAAGCACTTCAGTTTGTCATTGATTATGATGACGCAGAGGAATTTAGTTTCTGTAAACGAGGCGACTGCTTCAATTACTTAATATTTTGGCATTTTAACATAGCTTAACAAAGAGGGCATGGTAGCCGATTGGTCTGGATTGCTTTTCTCCGAGCCGGTTATTGTGTCGAAACATATTGAGCAAGTCCTTCACTCACCATGGTCCAGTGCCATTAATGTTCTATGGTCTGGTCGTGTGCACTTCAGAACTTTTGAAGTCAAGCAATATCAAATACAGCTGTATTGATGTGTATTTAGAAACCCTACCAAGAACCCTCTTACTGCAAGGCTTGTTATATTGAGTGTCTTTTCTAAAGCTTAAGAAGAAGAGAAGAAGAACAGTTCTTTAAGCTAACCTTGAGTATGAAGTGTTAGCAACTTCATTTTCTTAGCCTCAACATATGAGGGCAGGTGGCCAGTCCTCTCCCTTGCTTTCTCATCTTCCCACGGTCAGTGGAAGATAAAACAGTGAGGGAAATGGAGAGCAGAAATCTCAACACAAATTTCAGCCCCTGGCGGGGATTCGAACCTGACCTCTCGATTGACAGTCCAGCATGCTAACCACTGCACTGTTGAGCACCCTAAGGCTTAACTAACTAGTAAATCCTTCAGTCTTTGGACTCCATTTCAGAGCAATTTCATCGATCCATTCAATGCAAGCATGTTACCTGGATGTTTACAGAGTATGCATTACAAATAAACATCTGCACAATGCTCGTAGTGTTGCATGCAACGTATGACGTTGAAGCAGTTGCTTTTAAGACTCGAGTTTCAAGAGTCGCCTGACGCCGTCTTTTATTTACGAGTCACCACACATGGTGTGATGACAAGAAGAAAACGGGTCGTGGGCCAAACCGTTTAATAAGATCCAGGGCTTCTTTTCTTGTGGCTGCTGGCTTCAAGCCGAGTTCGTCATTTACAACTTAGTGACTGTGGCCTTGGCGTGTCTATTGGCCTGTAACGTAACCGTTGTTGTAAACAGGTCCAGCCTTCTGCTGATGTCCTGCTATACCTGGCGATTAGTCATAGCGTCGGAATTCACCTGAGCAGTGCCAGCTTGTCGATGGTGCGGCAGGCGCCAGTGAGTAAAACAGACGTTCCGCTTTTTCCTCCTCTGAAATTCCACAGTGCGTCAGCAGAGCGATGATTCTGTGTGTCGGAAATGCTCCTGACTTTTATTGAGCACTTTTAAAGAAATACAATCCCGATTCCTCCTCTTCTATTTTATCTTTCTCACCACTCCAATTCCAAATGCAATACCACCATGGCCGTTAGCATATCTACGACACCATACAGATCGTCGTTGTCGTCGATGTTGTCGTTGTTGTTGTCGTCGTTGTCGTTGTCGTCGTCATTGTCGTCATTGTTGTCGTCGTTGTCGTCGTGGTTGTCGTCGTCGTTGTCGTTGTCGTGGTTGTTGTCATCGTTGTCGATGTTGTCGTTGTTGTGGTTGTCGTCGTCGTTGTTGTCGTCGTCGTTGTTGGTGTGGTCGTCGTCGTTGCTGCGTAATGGTAATTTAATCTGAGGATTTCATTGGCACCTAATAAGGTGAAGTTATGGGGATCCGCTCAGTCAAAACAAAGTCATTAATGCAGATGTGGTTCTGTTCCAAGTCTGGCTGCAAAGGTTAGGCATTTAAATAGGTTAACGGTAGGATTGCATATTGTATTGTATTGTATTGTATTGTATTTGAACACTTGTTATAGCGCCTTAATAAATGATGTTTTCCGGGTCAGAGGCGCTAGGGACTACTGGCGAACGCAGACATAAGAGTTTCACGCCGAAGCGCAAAAGCAATTGAAAAGGACTTGCCCAGGACACCCTTACGCGGCGACTTTGAGGTGGATCCGAACGCGCATATATTCCTCCAGCTGCAAGGCAAACGAACATACCCCTACACCACCGCGCCCCAGGCGGTATTGTGATGTGTTGTATTGTGCCGTTAAATTGTACTCCACGTTTATAATGCGACCGAACACACCCGCAGTAAAGATCCGAGAAATTAATCTCTGATAATAGGTCGACCCGACCGGGAAGCTGACCAGGGGCAAGATGGCGAAACTATATACCAACCCACTCGGCCGGAGTGGCGAGAAAGATAAAAGAGGACGAGGAATCGGGATTGTATTTCTTTAAACTGCTTAATAAATGTTGGATGTTGAACGGGTATACGGTAGGGTCGACGTCAACGGCCCTGGCAGACATAAGATATCGCTATTAAAGACAAAAAATGAAAATGACCTCGTTTGACACCTTTAAAACGCTGTCGAACAACGCCATATATTCGTCAACTGCGGTTAAACGATAGTTCAGCACGCTCTCATACCTTTGTTTCGTAAGGGTCTAAGCCTCTAAGGTTAGGTCGACGTCAACGGCCCTGACAGTCACAAGATGGCGTTAAACGCAATATAATAAGACGCCCTCGTTGGACACCTTTAAAACGCTGTCGAACAACGCTATATATTCGTCAACTTCGGTTGAACGGCAGTTTCGTCAGCTCATGTGGGGTATTATTAGGTTTCATTTATAAAATCGCATGTAATTAACGAATGGCAGAGGAACTACGATAGTGACTCTAAGCTAAGGGTCAACGTTACCAGTATATTGTACTGTCTGGACACAGACGTAAAATTTATTGACCTAAATAGAAAAAGGAGGTTCAAATTTAAAGGTTAAGATTAGGAAAAGTAAATTTAAATGAAAGACTTCCTTTTATGAAGAAGCATGAAAGTAGTCTTTGTAAAGTTACAGAAAACGTAAACCATTTATTATTAACTTAAAAATGTTGTCCAAAATTGTTACAAGCAATGGCAAAATAACAAGTAATATTAAAAGTACTATTTTCATTAATCCAACTTCTAGTTTCACAAGAAACTATTTTCATCAATGATCAATCCAACTTCTAGGCCTACTTTCAAAAAAATTATTTTAATCAATCCAGCTTCTACTTAAGCAAGAATTATTTTCATCAATCCAACTTCTATTTAAGTAAAAATTCTAATGGGCGAATAATTTAGAATGCTAAAACGATCAATTACCTGATTTTGTTCTGGACATCTTACCAACCATTCGTTCATTGTAAATTCAATTTTAGAAGTGAACGACATTAACAAGACTTGAGTTAAGACTTGACTTTAGACCTAAATGACACTTACAAGTCTTAACTTTAGATCTAGATGACAATAACAAGTCTTAAGTCTATATATTAACAACATTAGCAAGCTGACACAACGAACAAAAAGTGGGCAATTAAGGTTTATCAATCAAATGCAGAAATAGGCTAATTGCACAGAGGGGGGGGGAATATGTCAGAGGGGATTATGTCGTACGCAAAATCGGAGGGGATTTTGCCCGGGGGATTTTTTCGTGGGGATTTTTTCCGGGAGGGATTATATCCAGGGGTGATTATGTCCTACAATCGTTTTGATAGCTTTAAATGGTGTTTTACGGACCGTATCGGACACTATCAATTCATTTGCACTTTATATGCTTAAAATTTTAGCATAAGTTAAGAAACTGCTCTACTACATAGGGATTGCAATCTGAGAAGAGAATTGGCGAATAGGTGGCGAATAGGATTTGTGCAATCTAACTGGGTCATTATTTAATATGAGAGCGCATGGCATACAGTTTGTCAATGGCACCATAAACTCCAAACTTCAAAAGTGCCACTCGAAAGCCAAGCGCAGGGCACCAGTTTGTTCACGAGGGCAGCTGTGGATAGCAACCGAGAGAATACAGAACACGCTGTGCTTGCAGGTGAAAAGCAATTTGACATTTGTAATAAATTGAACCGTTGGTGGTTTAGGGTAGATATTTGTAGCATAACATGAACAGGATAACCAGTGTGCACTCAATCTATTCGCTCTGATTACATACATTCCAGCCCTGAACAGCTTATACTCCGAACATGCTCTGCTGCACAGCGTGACCTGGTTGTTCCCTCAGTTAGAACATCCACAGCATGGGCGTATTTAGGGAGTGGTTTTACAAACCCAAATAAGTTTCGGAAATTTTTTGTATAATATGTTTTACATGCGAAATACCAAAAAACCTTTAATTTTTGCGACCATCTCCAATGGAAAACCCCGCAATCTTAAACCCCTCCGAAATTGTTTCCTGGCTATGCCCCTTATCCACAGTGCAGCACAGAAGCTTTTCTGTGGTCTGTCCAGCTTTCTGGAATAGGCTGACCTAGCATCTTATGACATCATTCGCTCCTTGGTCTGCTCCCTAAGGGCTGTTCTGTCTCTTACTACTACAGTTCTAATGACAACATGCTCAAGTGTATGTGCAAAGGTCCAGTGCATGAGGCTAACACTGTCCAGAATATGGTTCAGGCTTGACACTGAGTAATTGCGAGTATATGCCACGTGGTGGATCTCATAGTAGTTCTGGTGGCAAGTCTCGTATCCGAGGTGCCGCATCTCAAATCCGCTGAGATCCTGCTGAAATTAACCAATGATGCCTCTGACGAGTATTTCTTGAAGTGGCGCTATATAAATTTACAATTACGATTACGATGCCATGTCGATGTGGAACAAGAGGAACAGGAATCGGCAGAATGCATGTGTATATGTTGGTTACCTTGTTTAAGCTGGGACAGGTAACATATATGTTGCTCTCGTATGTAAAAGGTCAAATTTATTACCATTGTAAAAATTGTTTTTCTTGACAAACATGACCTGTGTTGTATTCTTTGCTTTTGCATAAACGGCCATCATCGTCAAATTGTATCATAATCATAAGTGTACTCATAACTTCCAAATTTTAAAGTACTACTTAAACGCTAAGCACATGGGAGGGATTGTCCGGGGTTGTATATCATGCACTTTCATCATAAAATAATAACTCTCAATTCTCTGATTTAAAAAAGCCACTTTCGGCAGAACGGACGATTATCATTATACTCTGCTTAATCTGTTCAACGACGATGGAGAATACTTCTGGTCCAGTTAGCTACATCGGTTAGAGCGCACGTCCCTTGCGTGGCTAGGTGCGTACAGACGACGTTTCGCTTACCGATAGTGGGTGTTTCAGAGATATAAATTTCGGGCTAGCACGGTCCGTACACAGGGACCTTAAATGTCGTGGCACCCATTCAACCGGGCAGTGGTTGTGACGGATCCCACCCAGTCAATTCATTGAAACGTGAGCTGGGTCGAGGCCATACGGTCGCTATATATAACAACGTGAACATTTACATTTGTGCGTAACGGGATGGGCTGTGCTAAATGCTAATACTGGTACGGCATACCCCAATTGAAGTCTGGACCTCGCTCTTGAGCAGTATTGGAATTGGCTAGTTGAGATGTCATGTCGGTCATTTCTGTGAGTTACTGCAGGTCTACTATGGCACTTACACGATGAATGGAGAGAGTGCGTAAACTTCAAAGTGGGTCATTAATTTTTTAGTTCTTTATTGATCTCGTGTTATGTACGCCGATATAATAGAAGAATCATATTTACTTGTACCCTGGTCTGTTATAATTAATTCTAAATGATTTCGGTACAGCTAATAATTAGGATCGATAACAATTGTTTATGCCGGCGGCGGCACGCGTCCCTGGATCGATCAATAGTTGCGAACTTTTGTCGGACTTTTCCATAAAAATTGAGAGAAACTATTGGCTTTGAACAATTGAACAACGTTGCTTTGCTTGTGTGACAGGCTTTGATTGATAAAGGCGCTTGGAGCGAAGGTGAGTCATGTTCAAAAGCAGACGTGTCTAGTATACCCAGAGAAAAATGCGTAGTTTATGTTTAACGACGCTCTGTCATATTAATGAAGATGATTAGCATCTCACCCTCCTCCTTTATGCAGACTTGGGACTGGCACTACAGGAATTATGGGCAGTGGCAGAGTTCTCTTTTGAGAGAGAAGATTGCTGTACATAGCGCAAAAGCCGGGATCAGATACAGAGGCATTTTCCGAGCACACATGCGTACGCCTACGTGCAGTATAGTCTTGGTACATTAAGAAGTTATGCTAGTTTGCACAGAAGCCACTCCTGCTATGCTAGTTTCCTGGTGAAGATCAGTCCCTAAAATTAAGACGACCCAAGAGGCAGCTTTGAGTGTGTCGTATGATTTTCCTTGCCATCGTATCAACAGCGTACGGTTGATGCACTACGACTATGATCAAGTTTGCATGAGAGTGATGGCAGAGTTGGACAGAAGATTTTTTATTTTTGCTCGAATTTGGACGTCTGACCCCTCGGTTGGACAGTCCATCAGGTTTTAATGGGGTGAAAGGGTGAATGAGGTCAAAGTTGCTTAGCCTAAATGCAAAACAACAATAATCCTATCAAATAGGTAGCATTCATTGCAGAGCTTGACCCCAGTGTGTCGGCATAAATCAAACCACTTTTTTAAATGTAAGGTCTGAACGTCCATCTGTCAGCTATCGACGGGAATCCGTTGGTTGGCTCCACGTGTTTGCGTGGGCCCGCCACTGGTGACTCTTCTAGCTTACTGTGCATTGTTTTGTTAATTGATGTAATTGTTCTGAACGACATTTGACATCTGGCGCAGAGAGTGACGTTGATTTGTTGTTGCTCTTTGAGTGGCTCTCTATATAAGTAAGTGTTCAATTACAATTACAATTACTAATCCAGCCAGAATGCATTCAGTGTCGGATTTAGTTGTAAATAGAGCTCTGTTGTTTCCAGATAATACATTTTAAAGGTGTGGCTGATTTAAACTGATGCCACGACCCACCTTGGTTATCTCTTGATGACGTGTGACCATTTCCTTGAATGTCAAGGCCAGTTGGTAATTAAGTGGCCTAAGTTAAACCAAGACTTCCTGTTTGGCTGATAAACCAATTTCGGACAGAGGAAGGGGAACCTGTTAAGAGCTACTCAGCTCTGTCACCGAAAGATGCAGAGAATTTCCGAAGAATCCGGTGCCTGCTTCTCAGCTCAGACTCGGAATCTTGATGGCAGTAGAGCTTTTACTGATGATTTAAACTAGTTGACTCAGTGATGAACCCTTCTGATCTTTAGCTCTAAATTTGGTGCTGGAATAGGGTGCAAGCTTTCTTCATCATTGACTTTATGAGCAGCACCAAAGGGTGTTCAAGTGGTGGGACAAATAGCTTATTGATGAACATATATGTGTATGCTTGTAATACTGTATGACTTGTATGTGTGTACATATGTATATAATACTTAAACAATCAGTTCTGACCTCATAACATCGAGAGTACGAGTTGGAGCCTACACTCAGTTAGTCACTGAATAGGGGCTTTGAGCAAGTCCTTCACTCACAATTGATGATGATGACGATGATGATGATAGTAAAAATTATGCATGTTTATGTATGGATATACATGCGTGTATATAAATATGTTTACATATGCATATACCTATGTTTGTACGTATACATATATGTGTGCATTCGTATGTTGTGTATGTGCATACAAGCATGCCTAATGTGTGTATACACAAAAGATATATATCCAGGTGTATGTGTGTCATTGTATGTAGGCCTGTATACATGAGCAATTATTTAATGCCTATCAACAACAGCCTCACGGACGCGCTAAATGTCAAAGCTCAGGGATTTAATTCCATTATTCAGACAGTTATTCTCATTATTTACTTCTGTTTAAATTAACCCATTTTCAAAGCTGGCCGCCATCATGAGTCAAGGGTCGAACGGTCAACACGGTCTTCTGTTTGTGCCTCCATTTTTACCAATTCTAAGCCAACTGTCGCGATAACATTTCAATTCGGGTTATTTTTAAATGAACCTGTTCGTCGCTGTGTGTATGTTCCAGCGGTCGTGTGTGTGAGGCTACAGCCACCGGCGACCTGCATAGGTGAGCGTAAGGAGTGTGTGGGGCCCCTTTGGTGCTTGAGATCGAGTGGTTGAATGATTCTCGGTAGACGCTCTTGAACGGACGAACGAGGGACACCTGAAGTTTAGTCGAGTGAGCCAAAGGTTCAGTGCACAGTCTCTCTTGACTGACGTCCCAGGTTTACCCATCGTCGTCTGACGGCCACTCTGGTCACTGGTCGAGAGCAGCGCGACAGCTGGTCAAGCCCGTCTCCAAGGGCCGCCGGTTTTGCGCCCCATTGGCACCGCACTGACGGTCCTTTGTTTTAACACTCTACTTCAGCTTCGTCACTTAGTGTGCTGATAGCGATAGAATGGTGTCTTAAGTGTGTGCTATTGAATACAATTAATCATCGTCTAAAGGCTTCTGTCGGTTTTTTTGGCGTCTACAGAAACGCAACCCAAGGATGAGACCCTCGACAAATGGTGTGAAGAGAAGGTCGCAGGTCGCCGCCTTAACTTGCCGCTTTTGACCAATGGCATCAATGTAGTGGCGCTGCATTAAACTTCCTACCGTGATCTCTGCCGCCCAGTGTCTGACGTTGTAACGCGTCGGGCGTTTTGCTCTGCGACGAGGGGGAATTCCTAGTTCTACGGGCTCTCTTGGCTGCTAGGCAACCCCGAGCTTTCTCGTTTGTAGGTCCCTCCATCTGGAATGACCTTCGTTGAAGCTGCGATTATTACCTCTGACCAATGAAACTGGGTTTTATAAATCACTCAGTTCTTTTTTTTGTTTAGCCGTGGCTGGGCTGGGAGCGCTTCTGAGTAGGTTTCTTGAAGGGGCGCTATACTCGTCCCCAGAATGAATGAATGAATACGTTGCATTATGTCTGTATTTGGACTTTTATAAAGCACATTTTAGGCACCCCCTCAAAAGCGCTCTGAAAATGGCTGTCTCTTAGACGACGGCCATGTGTATATTGATAGGCCAGTTGGGTCATACATTTGTGAGTGCTAAATTGTAATTAGACATGGTAGTCTAACCAGTTATAATATTATTGTGCTAAATTAAATGTTCTTACACTACATGAACTATCACACAAAATATAATTACAAGTGATTCCTACTAGCAATGATGATAGTGCTGCATAAGTCTTATGTTACACTACATTAAGTTTTTAATTTTTTTTAGTTAACATGATATGTTGTATATTTACCATAATGTTGGCCTTTAAGAATGCAATATTCCTACGTTGTACTTGGTCTTTGGCGCCGTCTATATTGTATACTCTGTCTGATTTAATCAGTTTATACTGCTCAAATTTGAGTAGGATAAACGATTTTGATAGATAGAAGTTTTGTATTGTGATTCTTTTGATCATTTATCACATTTTCGGCCAGGTGTTCATTTTCATTATAAGTCATTTTTTCCCTGAGATTGACAACCAATGCAACAATATCAGGTTCACTATTTTTTTAAATCTCATTTATCAATTGATTCATTCAATCTAGGGGATGCTGTGCTAAAGATTTTCATGCGAAACCTGTATTGGTTCATAATGGCGTGTGGGATTGTATGGATCTTCATCAGCCATTTGACAAGACGAACTTTTTCTCCGCATTTTAAGTGACTATTATTTACGCCTATGAGTTGTTCTTTGTTGTAAAGTTGATAGTTTTATGAGACTGTTGTGACAGAAAGCAGATGCATAATTGTAGCTGTTTGCATCTGCATATTCACGTCAATGGCAGATACAAAACTTTACAAGTAAGTAAGTAAGTAAGTATATCCTTTATTGAAAAACCAACTGCTAACCGCATTTTGGTGTACAAAGATCATCAAATATAAAAATTAAATATAAAGCATCCGTGTGACAAATGTTTTACGAGATAGAGAGTTTGCCTTAGGTATTATTCTATTGTGGGTTCTGGGGCGTAGCGAGTATGAAACAAATGGGGCGGCAAGTAGGTAAGCAAGGCCATCCCTAACTTGGCATTGTCGTAACCTTTTTAAACTTTTCAAGATGGAGCTCAAGAAATATTTTCAGCAATCTTAAGCTGCATATTTTTGTTTGCTATGCAGCTAAAATGTGATAGCTACGCCGATGTCCACGACTCCACGTGCTTGCCTGCACTATGTATACACGTGCGTGGGAACCAGGCTTATAGAATCGTGGACGTATTCAACTGTGGTTCATTTGTGGTGCATCCTGATAGTTAAATATGTCTATTATTAGATTTTGGCGCAATAGACATTTGTAATTCTACTCAACAGAGTGTAACGGCCTGAATGCTTATCTCTGTAGCAGTTCTCTTTCCTGGAGAATCTTGCATAGATTTCATTGTGCAACCAGTTTTTGTTATCACTCAAAAGCAACCTAGAATTAGGTCACTAATTTAATCTAATGATTCTCATAACTCTGTTGCCATATTGTATTGTTTTGTGTCTATAAATTTATATAGCGCCTCTTGCGGTGCACACTAATCAGCGGCGCTCAATGGACCACAATGGACAAGGGACGTCCATTGGTTGTTTCACGTGAATTAATCATAGTTGAGAATCATAATCCTCTGCAGAAGCACGGCCAAAATCCAGCTTATCAGGAAACCAGAGAATCAGGCTATTGTCAGGAGTGGCGACAGAAATTCCGGACCCCTAGACAGAGCAGTCACGGATCTCTAAGCTATCTTTAGGCTTTATGAGAACATTTTGAAAAAACAAATTGAAATTATAAACGTGTGCATATACCTTACATTTACATTACATTTACATTACATTTACACTACATTTACACTACATTTACACTACATTTACATTACATTTACATTACATTTACATTACATTTACATTACATGATATGAGGCACAGCAACGGTCGAAGTGGATCAAGTGCAATATTTGATGGTGTAAGGGGTGTGCATGGTGCAGAGTTGGGTCGATGTATATGAATTGTTGTTTCTACAACTAAAAAATTCACAAGATGTGCTATACAAATGTTCGGTTACAATTACACTTTTGAAGCAATTTCTTTACAGGTCGTTTTTAATAAGCAACTTGTGCAGACGATTTGAAGACCAAGTATTGACCGGGTCCTCAATTGAAAGCCTGTCACTGGACGAGGCTATCATTATGGTCGTCGTAGTGACTCGAGACGTCGCGATAGCATTTTCAGAAGAGAGGCTTTTGTGTTTAATTCAATGATTATTGCCATGTCTACTTGATCTCTATTGGCAAATTGTTCAGCGGAGGTTATCACTGATTTGCATGTGTTGCATGTATTGAGTGCGTCATCATCTGTAGAGTTAGTTACTCAAACTGAAACTTGCTGAACGAGCCTTGGAGTCATGGTGCATAGTAGATAGTAGATTTGTATTCGTTACCGTAAGCTCCAGACTTCTAAAGCACCACTTGAAAGCCAAGCGGAGGGCACCAGGTTGTTGTTATTCATTAGATTGCTAGGGAATGATTGTGCTCTTTGCCTGTAGGAAGACTTTGTGAACTTGTGCATTTACCCAGGTCGGTCGTTCGCCTAGTTTGAAGTTTGCTCTTCAGTCTTCGCTTCCCTTTTGAACTAAGGTAGAAGAAGAAGTAGTGGAGCCGTCTGCGGCCATGGGTTGAAGCTATCCATGAAAGGCGGCCATGGGTGTTACCACACCCTGCCAACGCTTTTGATCTTGGACTGAGTGTCATATATTCCAACAGAGGAGTTATAGCAGAGTTCAACAGAAATCGCGGAATAGAAATCATCATTCAATCACATCCTGACCTCTGACCTCCAGGCAATGCCCGACAGTCCAGCACACTAGCCATTACACTTGTGCGCACCTCTTTTGACCGGATCATTGTTAAATACTTCTATAGAGACTGGACGTGTGTGGATGATCCTTGGCGTCCATTGTTGTTGCTAACAGCCCACTGCACAGGTGCTGCTGTAGTTTCTTGTCATCGCTTCATCTTGACCAAACTGGAACATGTTCCCTAAGAGCTTTGGAGTGGCTAAACTTGTATTGTGATTTCTGCGTTAATTGTATAAATTCCGTACAATTCAACCTGGAAATGGGCTCCCACTTGAGCTGTGCTTGATGCCTCGCAGCAATTTGCCTGCTTACTGCCGCCTTCTCAAGTCTTCTCTGTTTAGCCGTGGCTGGGCTGGGAGCGCCTCTGAGTAGGTTCCTTGAAGGGGCGCTATATAAATGCTCGAAATGAATGAATGAATGAATGAATGAAAGATGAACTTGTGCTTTGTGTTAATGAACTCCAACATCATTTAGGCTGGCAAGTGGTGTCGAGAGGTACTAAGATGGAACTATGAAATGTTCAGTCTCGTTAAGCTACATTTAATTAGTTACTGTACATAATATGAGTAACATTGAAGTGAAAATATTTTAGCATGTATACAGTTACTTTGCAGATTTCTTGAAGGAAGCTAAGATGGTAAGGCTCTTGTGTTTCTGTGTCTGTGTTTCTAGTTTGTCGTGGAAGCAGCACTGGTCTGGCGCATGGGGTTGAGATGTACGAACGTTACCAGATGTACAAAACCATCTACTCCAACTGCACATACGTCGATGGAAACCTCGAACTGGTGTTCCTTGAGGGACACGAGCCTTACGATCTGAGCTTCCTTCAGGAGATCCGTGAGATAACTGGCTACGTGCTCATCGTTGCCAATTACGCCGAATATGTTCCGCTCACGAATCTGCGTATCATCCGAGGCCGGAACCTGTTCGAACACGAAGGCAAATACTACAGTCTGTACGTAGTGTTGAACTACAAAAAGCATTCGCAGAGCATTGGGCTCAAAGAACTTCGGTTTACGTCACTACGTGGTATGTCAAGTTTGCTCCTTTTTGATTGAGGTGTCTGCTTTACAGTTATGGTTAACAGTACTTGTAATGTTAGGTAATATAATGGAATTTATGTAGCACATTTCGAATCGTATCGTATCTAATAACTTATAAAGCGCCTCTCTCAGAACAACTACTCAGCGACTCTCTCAGTACGGAAGCTCTCAGCACGGAAGCCCCGGGGAAAAGAAACGCCTTTGAAGAGCGAGAGACCGTGGAGGAAAAACCAGTCATTAATTTAGCCCTGAGTGAAGGGGAAGGTCATTCCAAATGGAGGGATCCACTACAGCAAATGCTTGGTGTTGGTCCTAGGAACAATGAGATCAACCCTTTTGTAAGTGATTGATCTGTCGGGGGTGTATGAAACTGAAGTTGGTGAGCAGTCTTGAGTATATTGATGCGGTGATGATGTTGAAGTGGGTGATGATGTTGAAGAGGATGAGGAGTTTGGGTGGCTGCAGCAGCTGCCTGCTGCTGCTGCACAGGTTTCCTAAATGAATAGGTAGATGATGCTCTTAGTCGAGAGTCAACACTCGACGTGAACAATGCATTCACAAAACCGCCATAAAGATCAATCGTAGTTTTAGAATCCTACAATGCAATATGATACAAAGGCAATTACTCCAAGTCAAACTAGTTATCATTCATTGGAGAGTGGTGGAGGCGGTGGTGGTGATAGTGACGTCGTTGGTGTCAGTGGAAATGGTGGTGACGGTGGTTACAGCAATGACGATGACGACAACGACGTCATCTTTAGGGAGAGAAGTGGCCGATTGGTAGATGACGTGCCTTGTAAATAGTGTTGTAGATGAATTTCCTGATATATCATAGGCTGTTCATTCATTAATGCATCCATTCATTCTGGGGACTTATATAGCGCCCCTGCAAGAAACCTACTCAGGAGCGCTCCCAACCCTGTCATGGCTAAAGAAAAAAGACTTGAGTGATTTGTTGTGTCTGCTGCTATAGAAATTTTGGCCGGCAGTGTCTTCTTCTTTAACAATAACCAACTCTGCTACGAGAACACAGTCAACTGGAGGGACATCCTAACGGGAGAAGGAGCCGAGGTCGTCTACAAGTATGACGACAACAGCAACAGAAGAACATGTGAGCAAAATTTTGCATAATCTTAATCAAAATCTTTAGACTTTACCTTACATTACACTTTAGAAGACACTCGTCTTGTTTGCATCTCAACAAAATGATTTGCTGATCTCATGCATTTCTCTGAGAGTTTCTGTAAAGGCATGTAAACAGCTGTTACTTTACCTTATGGTTCTTTAGTCAGCCACAGTCAGATGTTGTCTTCAGAGGCGTGGCAAGGGGTTAGGGGTTTGGGTTGGTGGGTTGGGGTTGGAATGATCTAACATATGATTCACTAAGGTGTCATTACGGTCCCTCCCCTTGTATGTCTTGTCCTTGGACGGTGCGTATTGATAGCATCTAGATTTCTCTACAGGTCTTCTCATGTTTGCCACTGTCTTAATTACTTGGCCTCTATGAAAAACTGGCCTCCTCAGCGTAGTTCATATGGTCCATAATGTTCGGTGTTGACGACGGGCTTCAAAGTGCACATCCGAGCTATTGTCGCAGGGCATTATCAATCGTCACTTGTACGCTAACTGCCTTGTGTAACGACAAGCCACGATAGAGCAAAGTGAAGAGTCAACAGGGCATGACAAAAGGACAAAAATTCGATCGGAATATTTGAAAGACGATGCGAAATTCTGCAGTGCCGCAAGAAAACTGTAGTAATTACCTGACGGAATGCCGCACGGCATGGGAACGCATTGCAAGGAATGCTTCATCATATCGTTGCGTTTTCTGCTGTTTTCTGAATGAAGAGGAGCAGCAGAAGGAGGAGGATGAGAGAAGGAGAAGAAACGGAGGAGGAGAGAAGGAAAAGAGGATGAGGAAGAGCATGGGCGTATTTAGGGGGTGATTTTATGGGTTCAATCCCCCGAAATCAGTTCCCAAAAAAATATTTATATGCTTTTACATGCAAAATACAAAAACCTGGACTTTTGCTACGATTTTCAATGGAAACCCCCAATCTTAAAACCCCCTCCGAAATTTTTTCTGGCTATGCCCATGAGGAAGAGTTGAAAGCGGAGGAAGAGGGAGAATAAGGAGAAGGAGAAGAAGAGGAGCAGTTCCTTAAGATAATCCAGAACACAGCTTTCGGTATCAAGTATATATTAGCGGCTCCATTTTCTTGACCTCGGCCGAAACACATGGCCAGGCCACTCTCTTGCCGTCTGTTCTTCCCATCGACAATGTAGGTCATTGTACTGATTTTCTAGGCAAATTTTCTATGCGGACTTGTGGAACATAGATCTTTTACTGTGGCGAGGTTTGAACCTCTGACATCTTGTGGTTGTCAGTCAGACACGCTAAACCACTAGACACTCGTGTACCCGAATGAACTGCAAGAAAATGCATGCAGTTACGGTCCGCCCGAGCGATCCGTTCAGCCAGGCCATTTTGCCTGCACCGGATAATTAAATCCCCATTGTTGTATAATTCAGATGATGCAATCCATCTGTTTAAAAAACCTAGCTATCGATCTGCTTTTCAAACGGTTCTGCCCACGCATTGCCAACCTATCGACCCTGGTGCTTGTTAGAAATTAATTTAATACTATGGCGTAACTGACTATTGGTGAATTGTTTAATGTCCTGCAGGACCTCTATGGAAGCCTTCGTAAGCAGCTGTGCTCTTGCGATTTGACAGTAGTAAAACGTTTTTTAGACGCTGATGAATTGAGCAGATGTTGCCACAAGTGCCAAGAATTAAACGCTGAGAAGAATTATTGCATGCGAGCATTACTTTCATAGTTTTTAATTTGAAAAGCTAGAGATTGATGTCCAAGTAGGAATTGAACAGTTGTAAAAAAAAGCTGTATCGATAGATGTAAATGTAAAGGTGCATTTTTATATAGCAACCGTATGGCCTCGACCCTGGTCAGTTTTCAATGAATTGATCGGTGAGACCTTCACCACAACTGCCCGCAGAATGGGTGCCACGCCATTTAAAGTCCCCGTGCAAGGACCGTGCTAGCCCGGGATTTAAATCTCTGAAATAAGCCATGTATGGGGAGGCGAACCGCGATCCGCTGCAGGCACTCCTTACACAGAAGTGCATGAGATATAGCCTACGCTCGGACCAATGTTGCTAACTGAGCAGTATGGATGAATTGTTCATATATTCGCAATATCGAAATTGCTACAGTGTCAAAAAAGCTGAGTTGTGGGATCCAGCTTATAAGCACAGGCACTCGGCCGCAACAAATCGAGAGACAGGTAAGAAGGTCAGAATCCGTTCCTGGTCAAGAGTCAGGGTCAAGCAATCTTCGAATTATTTCAAAGGATCGAAAAATTCCGTTAGTAGCGTATGGAAAGCTTAACTCTAGAAATGAGACCGTGTCCCAGCTTTGATAGCTGTTCAGAAATGTTCTGATGAAGACCAAGGCACATTATTACAGTATAATTGTTATTTTTGTTCTTTATTTATTGCTGTTGACAGTTATTAAAGTACTCATAAAGTACGATAGTGCCGTATTCACCGTTGATTTTCTCTTACCTACCAGGTGGCCAGTGTCATGAAAGCTGTTTATTTAACGGTGAACGTCACTGCTGGGGTGCCGGACCAGAGTACTGTCAAGAATGTGAGTTTGTTTTCAAACCTTAATTGTAGGCAGTTGGTACATACATGCAAACAGACATACATAAAATACATACTTATGCATGCTCAGTTGCTCACACATGATTACGTACATAATGTAAAGTAATGTAACAAGACATTTATAAAGCACCACTTAAGAGTCTCTTGTTGACAGAAGCACTTAACACGTTGCCATCAAAGAGCTGAAAAGTGCATCTTTAAGAGTCTATAGAAAACCATTTAGTTACATGCAGCATTAGAAGAAAGAGCGGAGAGCATTCCAGATCCGCAACGCTGCAACCGAGAAGTCCCTTGGGGTTCGAAAGTATTGTACAATGACATCATTTCGTGAGGCAGACCGGAGCGCCCGCCGACCAGTTTGAGTGCCAACTGGAAGACGCAGTTCAGCATTGTAGTCGGGAACAGTGCCAGTCGTAGCCTTCCAAACCAGTGTACAGAGCGATCTTGAATTGCACGCGATCAGCAACAGACTGGAAGCAAATGGAGCTCATGTCTCATGTAGTAAGCCAGAAGTCTGGCTGCTGCATTATGAACGAGCTGAAGTTGATGAAGACGGATCTGAGGAAGGCCCAAGAGGACCCGTTACAGTGGTCGAGAGTCAAGACATGTGAGAACGAAAGAGTGTAGCAGCACAGACAGAGTGCTCAGTGACAGTGTCTCCCTATCACATACTTACATAAACACATATCTATGTACATTATACATGCATAGCTGTACATGCATAGATGTTGGTTGCTTGCATGAACACATGCATACATACATGCATATACAAACATGAGTAGATGACTATTTGCTACATTATTGAAATGATTTTGTCTTGCGTTAATTTCGTCATTTAGTTAATTCCAAATTCCATCTTTTGACAGTGACCCGCTTATCGTGCAGTCCGCAGTGTGACGGTCGGTGCTTTGGTCCTCTTCCGAACCAGTGCTGCCACTCGGAATGCGCAGGTGGATGCACTGGACCAACGAAATCAGAATGCTGGGTTAGCATTTCATGTTGCTGCACTTAATCTCACTGACTGCCTTATGAATATGAGATTCTTACAGAGCATCACGTTTCACTGTGTGATAGATATATGACCATACTTGTGTAAATGAGTGTACATGTATTCTACCTCACAGTACTACCTAATCAGGGACTCTCCCAGTGTGTGAAGGGCCGGCGTAGAAAGAAGTCTTAAGATTGATACGGCAATGCCCCCAGCTAAGATCATACAGCAAGTCATAGAGGGGAGTCATAGAGGGAAGATCATTCCGAAGCGACGGTATTTCGTGTATATGTATGCATGTGTGCACGTGTGTGTGTGTGTGTGTGTGTGTGTGTGTGTCTGTGTGTGTCTGTGTGTGTGTGTCTGTGTGTTTGAGTGGATATGTGTGCGTGTGTGATTATGAGTGAGCAACACCTGTGAAATTCTTCTCAAATGATTCTTTTTCTGTTAACTTTGGTATCAGCTGTTGTTTGACCTTAGTCAATGTACCACCACCTTACGCTTTTCGATTTCACCTTCGAGTGGGGTTATCGGTGGACATATCAGAACTCAGACACTTGGCGCTAATGGCCAGAGATGAGATCTTCAGAGGCGAGGCAAAATTAGCGATAACGTATACAGGCGAGCTGTGACACTTAATTCAGAAGCTCTACTCCTCTCCCTGAATCGTCGTCATTTATTAAACGACTGTCAAGCGGTGATGTACGGGAGACACGGTCTATATTGGTTCTGACGGTCTATGTCGTCGGTTTCTGCCAGTTGTGGAGCTTCATCGGGTGATTGTGACGTGATTTGTTGTCGAGACCATTGTTGAATCTGCCCTTCTTATTTATTGGCTGTTTTAATGACCCGGCCTGTTGAGAGAAGCCAACGTTTATTTTATTGTATTGTAAACGGGACGATAGACGTACCTTGTCAGAACAAACCTGTGAAGATACGTCTGTTTTATCGTTGTGCATAATTTATGATGGACTAGCAAAAGAACTGTGGCCCCACTTTTTGGTGTAATTCGGTTCGAATTCTGCCCGATTATTCTGCTCTTTATGAGTGAGAACTTGCCGTAAAACTGTTAAAATCAAACGTGTGGTGATGATGTAGCTTTATGACTGGTAATGTAGATGTCGTAAATTTTGAGCCGTTTTGTGTCAAATGGAGTTGTAGGAGTCTAGGTTGTGTTTTGGCTGTTTTTGGAAATACATTCCTTGTGGGTCAGATATATGCTTTGTGAATTGTTTGTTTTGAGTTGTGCTTTGTGAGTTGACGCTAAGCAGTAGTTGCTTGTGAATAATAAAGCTTTCCTTTGTGTTTACTGCTTTGCGCTTTTGTGTTTTGTGTTGCTTCGCCGTTGGGGAAGGATTTGAGTCGAAAGACTTCGCTGCTTGGGGCTAATAGTTTTCTGCTTGTTAGTGAACCATGCTGTTCAGTGGGTGTTTTTGTTTGTGGTCTTCATCAATCACGATGTTGTATTGAATTCCTTTACTAACCAGTTGGGACCCAAGAGGCAGTTCTATGGGGCAATGCTTGATAATTACAATGCGTTTCGAAAAAAGAATTAATTGAATGTTATTATTAATCTTGTGGGATGCGGTGGTGTAGCGGTACGTTCTGTGTCTTGTAACCGGAGGGTCGCAGACCTGTCGGAATCTATACCTCAAGCCACTGTTTATAACGACCCTGGACAAGTTGCTCACCCACAATTGTCTGTGAGGAGGGCAACAGGAAACGATCTCACTCATTTCATCCCCGGGGGTGGCATAAAAGCCAATAGACCTGCCTTCAGGCAGAGAACTCGTCATCATCATTGCAATCATCATCGTCGTCGTCATTACTCTAAGTTATGGGTGCAACAAGTTATGAAGCTACAATTTCCCTCGTTGAATAAAGAAGTTCATCATCAACGAAGCATTTACTCATAATACAATAAGTACGCTGTAAAATTGACACAATACCGTTGACCCCAGGGCATGGGACGAGAGACCCGGTGAATAGGATGATGACAGGACAAACCAGGTCTGCTAGGCCATGGTGGTGACGACGTGGTCTTGTCGGGTGAGGGTTCAGAGGTCAGGCGTTGACCCACGACGGCGACAACGAACGGCGAGGTCCCCGCAGACGAGGAATTTACGAGACATTCTTTGCTATGCCTTGACTTAAATGGCTTTACTCAACAACAGTATATTGTTTAATTGAAAGGATGGGTACGGGTAGCCTAGAGTAGATTAGTTTATCGCGGCCAAATGCTACCAAACTTTACCTGAGGATACCTAAGTATATTGTTTAAACTTGCGCTTTAGGGGTCCGGATTTTGAAGATTTTCTAATGACAACACAAATGCTAACCCTGACCCTACCCGACCCTCACGACGCTTAACCTGACCCTAACCGACCCTCACGACGCCATTAGTGTAAACTTCTTCCATTGAAATAGGCTGATTATAATACATACTGCCCTCTGAATATGGGTGTCATTATTCTGAGAGAAAGCGCAAGTTTACCGACCATTCTTTGGAATAGATGCATTTCTTAATTTGTGGTGATGGATTGCAACAGGCCTACATAGTGTACTCCTAGCTCACTAGAACATAATCGTTGTATTGCATTGTGTATCGAGGTTTACTTGCAATAATAATACATGATTCTTATGACGTAGAACCTACTATGACGTCATAATGCCAATCGGAAGAGAGAAACGAGCTTTCCACACGCCCAGAATGTGATATATATGGGCGCTTTGCCCGTTTAGCCTAGCCATGGACCTTGGTATAAGAGCTATTATACTATATGGCCATGGCTTGGCCATAGTGTATACTATGTGATCGCCCTGAAATATTCCTGGCAGGGGGCTTTAAAATACCTGCCAGGGACCCGATGCCTCGGGCTTCTTTATACCTCAACTTTCGCGGTATAAAGAACTCCAATGGATCGGGGTAAACTTCTACTGGTCGACTGGTTGGTCAACTGGTCGGTCGGTCCAACTAGTCGATCAGTCCACTTGGGAATGTTTAGTCGTCAAAAGTGAAATTCCACAGAATTTTAAACAGTTCATGCTTTTAACACCCTTGCAATCCATCACCACAAATTACGAAATGCGTCTATTCGAAAGGATGCCGTATGAGCTGGTAATTGACTTTTCCATTGTAAGCCAACATCTCTAGTCCTCGATTTCCTTCCATTTCCAAACGTTGTGTGTGGTTGGGGAGATTTATCGTTGATAATAAGTTATCTGAATGTTTGTCTGGGTGTTCCTGACGGCAGGTGGTCGCACAGGAAGTGGCTGGAATTTTGGTTGATGTTTGGATTCTGTTACTAAAAAGTTGCTTATAAGATTTCAGTGGAAGTGTGCATGATGTATGCAGGATGTGAATGTGAAGGGGCAGAAGTATTCCAGGGTCTCGGAAGGTTTTGAAATGGCGGTGCTGTACAAATTTTCAGATAGATACATACTTACAAATAAATGTGGTGCTGTATAAGTGTTCATCTAGACACATATTTACGTAAAAATATGTAGGAAGATGTAGGTATACATGTAGGAAGATAATGGTCATGAAATTTTAATCCAACAAGTGTAAAATGGTTGCCCCTCCGAAATCCACCACACATTGCAGTGACGTTTTACAAATTATAAGTTTAAAAAGTTGTGATCAGAAATAGTGGTTTGGTATAATATTGCTATAAGCAATTTGAAAAACTGAGAATGTTATGTCTTAGAATTTTTTTGCTTGTGTTTATATCTCGGCCGAAAGCTCCGTCCAAACCTCTTAATTGTTTCTGTAAGAATTGTAAATGGTGTGTTGGTGCCTATTGCAATCCATATCAATCTGACATTAATAGGCCAAGGATTTGAATCTGGGTTTCAGATGGAAAAATCCTTAGTGACTTGGTTGCCACTTGGCACTTCAAGTTTCTTTTGAAATTTTTTTACATGTAACTTGGCAAAACTTGTAAACATATGGATATTTTCATTGGTTTTTAGGCATGCAAGAACTTTGAAAATGAAGGGATGTGTGAGAACTTCTGTCCACCTGAGTTTGTCTACAGTCCGCAAGAGTATCGTCAGGTGCCAAACCCTCGTGCCAAGTATGCCTATGGTAGCCTTTGTGTCGACAAGTGTCCTTGTAAGTACAGGTGTGAATTTGGCATATACGTGATTTCCTTGTGCTAATATTTTCTGTAATTTTTAGAGTGGAGTGTTTCATATGAAAGTGCACGCACTGGGTTTGTAATTTCCAACAGGAGCAGCTTAACTCAAGTTAGATAGAAACTGGATGCTATTAATGGGACAATGATATCTCGGGAGTATATACCGTAAATGGCGTGGTAAAAGTATGATGTGATATAAACCATCTTATACACAGCTTCACTGACATATATATATCCCTAGCAGCATTTCTAACTCAACATGACCAACATTTTAGTTCTGTGCTAGAACCAGTTCTCTGCTAGAATTGAATCTGGGCTAGAACCATTTCTGTGCTAGAATGAAATCTGGGCTAGAACCAATACTGTACTAGTAATGAATCTGGGCTAGAACCAGTCCTGTTCTAGAATTAAATCTGGGCTAGAACCAATGCTGTACTAGTAATGAATCTGGGCTAGAACCAGTTCTGTTCTAGAATGAAATCTGGGCTAGAACCAATGCTGTACTATGTAATGAATCTGGGCTAGAACAATTACTGTGCTAGAATGAAATCTGGGCTAGAACCAGTATTGTACTATGTAATGAATCTGGGCTAGAATCAGTTCTGTGCTGGAATAGAATCTGGGCTAGAACCAATTTAGTGCTGGAATTGAATCTGTGATAGAACTGATTCTGTGCTTGAATCGAATGTATGTTAGAACCAGGTCTGTTCTAGAGCCAAAACTGGGCAAGAAGCAATTCTATGCTAGAACTACTTCTGTGACCATGTGTGTGCTAGAAGCAGTTTGTTTATTGTTCAGCCTTTGACCAAATGAAGACAGCGGAACATTCACGAATTCTTCCGCAGAGTATCTTGATGTTGTCGCAGAGGTGCCATGCAAGCCAGTCTTCCTGATGTGGCTTTTGGGTGACTCTGATAAACTTTGGAGCATTACATTGCATTTGTCTTATATCGCATTACAGTACAATTTCTAAGATCATTGTGCTTTGTCTTGTGATAGCTCATCTGATCGCTGACAAGGGAGCTTGCGTTCAAGACTGTGGAATGGGTCGCATTGCGGGGAAACAAGGCAAATGCGTTGACTGTGATGGACCATGTCCAAAGAGTGAGTAATCTCTGGCTACTCTGTTTGCTCGCTTCTTTTAAGTAAGCAAGTAAGCAAACAGTGCTGAAGAGTCACCACTGTGGCATGGTGATCTGGTTGGTAGCACCCTGGTTCTGTTATCCGATGACTGTGTGTTTGAGCATACTTAATAGATTCTGTTTGTAACAATCCTAGGTAAGGTCCATGAACACTTGTCTCGTGATTTAGATTAACTGACCGTTTGAATGTAATAATTGCAATAAATAAACAGAAAGAAATAAATGGAAATAAAAAAAATAAAAATAAACAGAAATAAAAACAAAAAAACTTAAATAAATAACTAAAAGAGGAATAAATAAATAAATATGTAAGTGTATGGGTAAGTAGTTCGCATCGTATCGCGTATCGTGAGAATTTATAAAGCTCCTCTTACCGTACTAGCAATTCAAAATCACTCTTGGCGTGACAGTCCCAAGTAGTGGTGTGTTTATCATGCAGTGCCACACAAAATACCAAGTATTTATATTTTGGATAAAGTGGAAGGTGTGACTGAAATGGAATCTTCGGTGGATTAATGTTGTTCTATAATCTAATCGGTTTCTAATCTAGAGTGTTCTGAAAGGCAGATATCGTAACAGGTGTCAGGTGACGGTCTCTTTGAATCAAAATCACAGTCAATCGTAGTCAACAACCCATTCAATTTAGGTCGGGTCAAAATCAGAGAGGTTAGAGAAACCATCCTTGAATTTACTGTGATAGGCTGTTCTCTGTTGACTGATAACTTTTGCAGTGTTTGAGACTCTTGAGTTGCTCCCATATTGAAGACGTTGTGTTTTAGTGCTCATCAACATATAAGGGTGCTCAATAGTAATCGTAAACTCGAAACTTCTACAGTGCCCACAACAGCAAAGTTGTGGGAACCAGCTTATTCACAGGCACTCGATCAAAGCAAAGTTGATGAGCAGGGGGTCAAAATCCAGAGGGTCAGACAGGCAGACGGCTCAGGTGGATGGTGTTTACAGTTGAAACGGCGAGGTAGGTAGGGGAAAGTGGAGGATTTAGGATAGGATTTGTGAAATAGCAGTGTTTTCAGTTTCGAGTGGAAGACATGTGGAGAGATGGCGAGAGGTGGGGTTAACTTGCAGTGGTTCTAACATAGACTATACGTCTATTGAACCACTTCGAAAGTTGTTATATTATGTTACACTGGTGCGTTTGTTTTGTTTACACTTTACAGCCTGTCATATCAAGACAGACAGCGACAGTGATTTCATCCACTCGAAAAACATCGGCCAGTTTATGGGATGCACGATCGTTCAGGGAAGCATCAAGATTCTCGACACTTCGTTTTTGGGGTATGTAGTAGAGGTCTGCGGGTACCGCATTTTTGCTACCCGACCCGTACCCGTACCCGACCCGTACTCAAAATTGCTACCCGACCCTACCCGTACCCGCGGGTATACCCGTACCCGTACAGTACCCGTCACGTCATTAACACGCCTTCCCAAAGTCCCTATTCCTACCAGGCCAATAGGCTTACAACTCAGCATGCAGTGATAATAATAAATAGGCTGATGATAATGATGATAGTAGTAGTAGTAGTTGTTGTTGTAGTAGACCTAGTAGTAGTAGAAGTAGTAGTAGTAGTAGTAGTAGTAGTAGTAGTAGTAGTAGTAGTAGTAGTAGTAGTAGTAGTAGTAGTAGTAGTAGTAGTAGTAGTAGTAGTAGTAGTAGTAGTAGTAGTAGTAGTAGTAGTAGTAGTAGCATGCAGCAGCAGCACAGCATCAGCAGCAGAGTAGCAGCAGCAGTTGTAGTAGTAGTAATGATTAGGCAGTCAACTTATGGAACCTGTCACATGCAACTGTTGTGCTGTCTCAGTTGCATTATACATTTTATCTCCTTGGTATATATGCTGCAAGCTAGAACACTAAGTAACTGTTAATAGTACGTTGTGCGCCGACATTCTCTATTATATGTAACGTTGACATTTTGACCCCAAGACTTCACGTCGGCACGGGTAAAACTGGGTATACCCGTACCCGTGATGACCCTACCCGTACCCGACCCGACCCGTTTAATGCGTACCCGACCCGCAGGGTACGGGTCGGGTATGGGTATTACCCGCAGTCCCCTAGTATGTAGGACTGCATCTGCTGACGGCAGTATTCTTATTTCTAAAGAACAAAAATTATCGGATTTTATGCATGTTTCTAACTGTGATTGACTACATTTCGTCAAGGATTGTTTGGCGCACTTAAAGCTTATAATGACAATGATGTTGCAAGTAAGCTTAAGCTATATGAACTTTTAAAGTATTTATTGTAAGTAAGTAGGTAAGTGTGTTCTTTGTTAAATGCAAGCAAACGTTTGGCGCTTTACATACAAAGTTAAAAATAATTGCATAAAGAAACAATAATTAGGAGAACAAAATAATGTCGACAAGAAAACAGAAGTCTTATCTTACTGTACAGCATCCTAGCCAAGAAACCATGCCTGGTGAGGGAATCAAATCCAGGGAGAACTCGGTTATGTGAACGTGGGTGAAGGTCATGACCAGTACAATTGACAGAGGGAATAGATCATGGAGAGTGTAGCCAGGATTATTTAAGATGTTTCTAAAGAGGTCTTGGTCAGGTTTTTTACAGAGTTTCTCAAAGGTGGGGAAGGATTATGGTAGGAAGCCAAGGCGTACCAACTTGTGGACCAGTGTATTTAAAGAGTACAGTTCCTGCTTACTGACAAAGCCCCACCATACTTGAAAACAGCATTTAGTACTAGTATTTATGTGTGCCTCTTGGTATATCCATCTGGATCTCATACCTCTTCGTGTTAAAAACTCTCCTACTGAGACTGTCTTTCGCTTTAAACTGAAAACTTTCCGCACTGTTTACAACTAGTAATGTTTGCCCGTCTTCAGTGTGAACTCTGTAAGGAGTGAGTTATCGAATTACAGTTGTACTATATGTTCAGTGACTAGAAAAACAAGACAGATGTGCAATGTGCTTCAGAATGACAGTTAGGAGAGCACTGTTTTGGAATGGATAGTCTTCACAGACAAAGTGCTCATGAATAAACTGGTGCCCTTCACTTAGCTTTCAAGTAGCACTTCAGACATTTGAAGTTTACTATTATGATTACGATTGTGGATGGTTTTCATGGTGTGATTGTAAGTAAGTAAGTATGTAAGTAAGTATATTCTTTATTGAACCAGTTGCAATTCGCATTCCGGTGTACGTACATCATATATAATAAACAATCAATTAATAATCAATCAATTGTAAGGATTAATATTGTTTTTGTATGTTAAAATGTTATGCAGCCACAGGTTGTGTTGATGTTTATGGTGGATTTCAGTCTGTTCATTCCTGAGTTGTATTCTGCTGAATCACTTTCAGGGATAGGTACAACAAAATTGATCCGATGAAGGTATCGCTGTTATCTGCCCTTGAAACGGTTCAAGAGGTGACGGACTTTGTCCAGATCCAGGCCAACAACGACCAGTTTCAAAGTCTCTCCTTTCTCAAGAACCTCCGTATCATCCACGGTCGCAAGCTGGACCGCGGCCGAGCCTCGCTGCAGATCTTCAAGACGAGCCTCGAGACGCTCGGTTTCGAGTCGCTCCAGGAGATTCGCCATGGAACGATTTACATCGCTAACAATTCGCGCCTCTGCTATGCGAACAGCATCAAGTGGGAGAAGCTACGATCTCGTCCGGAGCAGAAGGTCATCATTGAACACAACCGGGATGCTGGCGACTGTGGTAGGACCGGCTTTCAATCAATCAGTCGACATTTATATAGCGCCCCTTCAAGGTATATACTCAGAGGCACTTCCGACACAGGCCATGCGGAAAAAGCTGTCTAAGGAGCCGATAGAACGGTGAGGGACCTGAGGGAGGCAGTGTATCTCCCGAGGAAGCCCGTACCATGTCAAAGGGCTAAGAGCAGAGAAAGCGCATTACTGCATTGTAGCTGTATGAGCCAAACGGACGGTCCAATCACCCAACTCCTCTGAGGGTATAGAGGACTGAGCAAAGGTTGTGGTAGTGGCTATGGTAGATTCACAGCATATACACTTGTCCATCTACGAAGGATTGCTGGATAGGAGGGAGTTGTGGACTTTGTTGACCCTTGCCATTCTCCAACCTCTGTGCAACATGGTCCAGGGACCACGATCTCAAACTGTTAAAATCTGAAGGGGACTCAAGTATGTTAAGCTTTGCATGTTAACAGTAGCCTGCCAATGGTGCTGTTCTAGTAGTGATCTGTTTGCTTACTGTCGAACCTTTGCTCTAAATGAACTTAGCATGCTATTATGTAGTGGTACTTCAAGGGCACTATGTTTAGTGTCGAACAAACAAGTTTCCTAGAACTAAATCTGTACTAGATCCAGTTCTGTTATAGAAAGAGTTCTGTGCTAGGGACCATTTTGGTGCTCAGACCAGTTCTGTCCTAGAACCAATTCTGTGCTATTACCTATTTCTCTGCCAGAACCATTTCAGTGCCAGAACTAGTTCTGCACCAGGGCCAGCTCTGCTAGAACCAGATTTGAGCTACAACCCAGTGGTTTCTTTGGTGAGGTATCCGTGTATTATGCAGAAGATAATTATGAGATATGTTGCGTTGATTATGGCTGTTCGTCTGTTTTGTGCAGCTCACGACAATGAGGTCTGCAACACGGAGTGCACGGACGATGGTTGTTGGGGTCCACTGGAGGACCAGTGCATCTCTTGCCGGCACTTCCGTCTGGGCAAACGATGCCTCAGCACCTGCCAATCACTGCCCGACGTCTACACCTCAGGACCAACGGAATGCCAGAGATGTCACCCAGAGTGTCTCGGCAACTGCACTGGCCCCGTATGTACTGTTCTCTCTGTCTATCTGTCTGTGTGTGTCTGTGTGTCTGTCTCTGTGTGTGTCTCTGTGTGTGTCTGTCTGTCTGTCTGTTTGTCAGTCTGTCTGTGCTAGAACCATTTGTGTGCTAGGACCTGAATGCATGGACATATACATACATACATACATACATACATACATACATACATACTTACATGCATACATGCATACATGCATACATACATACATGCATACTTGCAGGCATGCTTGTACATACTAACGTACTTGCATTCACATAATATTATGTTCATGTGCATAAAATGTCGTATGTACCAGTACATGTCGACACAATATCATAGCAACAGTTGATATGTTTTTTCTGAAGGGAGCAGACAACTGCAGTCGGTGTAAGAACGCCCGCGATGGACCCTACTGCATTCCCAACTGTCCCACATCCAAGTACAAGGACGAGAACGGAATCTGTGCCGCCTGTCACACGAACTGCGAAGGCGGTTGTACGGGTCCGAGGAACACGGTCAGTCGAGGGGGATGCAAGTCCTGTGGCCTCGTCGTCTTTGGCTTAGACCGACAGACGGTCGCCAAGTGCCTTCCAGTGGATGCCGAGTGTGACGAGGGATTCTACCGACAGACGCTCCCAAGGCATCTCTTCCCACCGGACCTCGCCGGAAAACAGGTAGACTCTTACGAACGATGTCGTCAGGAAATTCATACGGTGTCGAACATTTATATAGCACCTCTTCAAGAAAACTACTCAGAGGTGTTCGTGAATCCAGCACAGCTAAAAAGAACAGTCTTAAGGTCAGAAAAGAACGTTGGAGAGAGGTCCTGGAAGAGGAATAATAATAATTAGAATCTAAGAACGTGTATAGAACACTGTTATAAAATGGTCAATGCATTAGCCTATCTCTGTTGCATTCCTCAGCCGTTACATTACGTGAATGTAAGTTTTGCCTGTCTGTTGTATTGGTGTCTTAGGGTTGCATGATGTGTCATCCCGAGTGTGAGACATGCAACGGTAATGGTCTGTCGTTCTGCACTTCGTGTCGGCACTTCTACCAGGAGGACAAGTGCGTACCACAGTGCACTTCCGACTACTACTTTGTGCCAGGCGAGAGCAAGTGCCAGCGCTGTGATCCTCAGTGCCTCAGCTGCAACGGTGGCACAGCGAGTGACTGTGTTGTCTGCAAGTTGTACAAGGTCTACTTCGACTTCGACAACAGAGAGAACGATCCACGGGTGAGTTCTACTCTATACACATTGTTATATCTGCTGCTCTATCTCTCAAATCTCTTAGCACCACACAAAAGCTGCATTAGGGAAATCACCTAATTCGCCAGTGCTATATCAAATCAAGTTCGCAAGAGCCAGGTCTGTTCCAGTGCCAGGTCAGAATCTGGGGATGACGTCAAGATGACGAGACAGCATGGTGCTATGGTGGTATTCGGTGATGATGGTGGTCGTGTGGTGGCGCAGGAGTAGAATCAGGATAGGATGGATAGCTTGAAGAGTTTGGTTGATGTCATAAACAGTCGCCATTCAATTTTTTCTTTTCCTGAAGAACTGCACTTAACCTCGGATGAAAAGATACCGACTTATAATAAGGCGGTTTTTTCTTGTGGTCCCAAACGCAGTATTTTTAGTTGGTTCTCGTGTTCTGTTTTTTGTGTGTTTGAGAATTTTGTCAACTGTCTGATTTAGAATAGATTACCAGTATTCTGCAAGAAATTCTTTTCTTCTGTTGCCAGTTCAACTGCACTGAGAAGTGTCCTGACTTTGCTCTGCACAAGATTACGATCGACATAAATGGAGAAACAGAAACGGTGTGTGTTGCAGACGACAGCCTGGCCAGGTATTGTACAATTGTAATTGTAAATGTAATTCCAGTTTAATTGTAGTTGTAAATGTAATTCGAGTGTTATCTTAATTGTAATTCAAATGTAATCGTAATTATAATTGTAATGCCAGTGTAGCCACTTCCCAAATGGGCAAAGTGGGCATCTTTAACAAACAGTAAAGGATGTTCAGCCAGACAGGAAAGTGACGACTTTTACCTCTGAAGAGGTGGTTGTTCTACGAGTCCAAACACTGGAGCGCACCACGAATGGTTTGGTGTTGTTGGCCCATCTTCCTGCAATAGGGTGACTAGCAACCTATGATACGAGTTCCTTGGCCCTTCTTTGCCTTTCTTCAGTATGCAATTACAAGCCATTCAGTTTGATCGTGGCCTCATGTTTATAACTTCGCCCCTCTGCCCCGTAGTCTGATAGTGATACTGCCAGTCCAAAGCCATGATAAAGGGCAACGCTAATCATCTTTGTTATGACATTGCGCCGTTAAGCCGCTACTAACCAACTTCATGGTGTTAGGTCAGGACTGCTTTGAGCAGTTTCTCGTGATGTGGCATTACAACTTACAAGTATAGAAATTTGCAATTTCACTATTAGAACTACAGCTGAAAAGGCGTTATATAAATGCTCAGTTGTACACATGTAGTTTTAAACTCCGCCCATGCTTGTTTGTTCTCTGGCAGTGCCAGTCCCAAGCCTGGAGAAAGGAGGAGGGCGACGCTAATCACCACTGTTATGACACAGTATCGTTTAACAGCAACTAACCACATGTGGTTTTATCTATCGAGACTGTATAATTTCTGTTGCCCAGAAGTCGCAGTCACCTAATCGTTGGCGTTGTCTGTGGAGTGGTTACTTTCGTTGCACTCGTTGTCTTTGGAGTGGCAATGCTCTGTCATCAGCGAGCGAGGGCTGAAGCGACCAAGATCAAACTAACGGCTCAGATGACTGGGATCGATGAGGCTGAGGTATGTATGCCATTCAGATGTACGTCTTATAAGTGTCGTCCGTTTCAGTTTGCGTCGTTCCTACCATGAGTTCTGACTTCTACAACCTTTTGCAGTTCAACTGACCTCCCCGTATTCTGACCTGGCACCGGAATGGACCAAACAATCTGGCTATTGCAGACTTGATTTTACATAGTGCTGGTGAATAAGCTGGTCTCCCTGACACGGCTTTTGTGTGATGCCGAGAAATTTCAAAGAATCGAGTCTGAGATAGAGTAAGGTTTTGGGGAGCTTGAGTAGATCGTAGTGGTAGATAGCGAATAGCTGGTAAACATAAGAGGGCTGAGAAGTTTGACAGGCTTTGTAGGTACAGTAATATTGTGCAGTGGATGTGCTGAGGGACAGTAAGCCTGTGGGATGATTTGAGATTTTGATTTGATATTACGTTATAGCCAAGTTAAACAAATGGTCAAGGAATTGAATGTTGTATGTGTGAATGTTTCTGTGTCCAGCCTCTGAAACCGACAGATGTCAAACCAAACATGTCGATGCTGCGCTTGGTTAAGGAATCGGAACTCAGGTGTGGCTACATGATTGGATCGGGAGCGTTCGGAATGGTCTACAAGGTAGGAAACGCCAGCTGATGCATCTGGACAGTTTTAGAGAGCCTTTTAAAGAAGTAATACTAGTAAGCATGCTACTGATACAAGATGTGTTAGTAATACTATTAATACAGAAAGTATTAATAGTATGCATATCCCAGGTATCAAAGTGTATATTGTTTCTATTTAATGCATCTTATTTGACTAACATATTTAGATTAGAGCGCTGAGCACCTCTTGAGTAGTAATCTTGAAGGGGACTATATAAATTTTTGGAAAATAAATAAATAAATATGTGTTTTAATATAAATGTGATTGCATACCTAATGAGTAATTATTGTCCGTTTTTTTTTCAATTAATAATGATAAAGTAAAAGTGATACCTACTGGTTATTAATTTAAATTACATAATAATGACAAGTTTTGCTACCTACCTTTGAGATTTATAACTAGTAATGAAAGAGTTAATAAAACCAATTGTCTATGTGGTGTTGATGCTGCATTTTAGGGTTTATGGATCCCAGAGGGAGAGAACGTGAAGATCCCGGTTGCCATAAAAGTTCTGCAGAAGGGTTCCTCCAGTCGGACGGAGGAGCTTCTTGAGGAAGCGCACATCATGGCATCCGTCATCCACCCGTCCTGCGTCCGCATCCTCTGCGTCTGTCTGACCGCTCAGATGATGCTCATTACGCAGCTCATGCCGCTCGGATGTCTCCTCGATTATATACGCAAGAATCGCAGCCACATCGGGTCTTCGATGCTGCTCAACTGGTGCACACAGATTGCAAGAGTAGGTCATTGCTATGAATGGAATGCGAATTCTATTAATAATAATCATAATAATAATAATCTTTGTTTATTATTTCGAACTCACACACTACAGTATGATTACAATGCGTAGTATGAACGGATGACACAAGTTATTACAGGATTCGTTGAATTTAACTGTATGACAACCATGCAAGGCACCCATCACGTCCTATTGCTCATTTTATCAATGCCGTCTGGCGAATGAAAGGCTGGGTCGACCGACCTTAGGGTGGATAGCGGGAATTGATGCCGCTTTCTACTTGATGTTCTGTTCTTCACGCCAGTGATGTTACCATTATTCTAATTATTCTATGTGAATGTGATTTCGATCTGAGACTGGAACGTTCAGCTGTTGGTGTTTTAGGGAATGAGTTACTTGGAGTCACGAGGAATTGTACACTGCGATTTGGCTGCAAGGAATGTACTTGGTGAGTTACTGGCAAGTGGATACATTAACTTCTATTTATAATATTCAGACTTTTATTATTTTTATTATTAACTAATGACTGACTTTTCTTTTTGCCTGGGGCTTACGTGCTGAGAGCGCCTGTGAATAATTATTCTGTGAGAGGTGCTTTATAAATGTTTAGAGTCGATACGATATTATTATTATTATGTATTTATTAAGCGCCACTATCTAATGACAAAGCATCAGTTGATGGCGCTGAGCAATTGTGAGTGAAGGACTTGCTCAAGGTCCCTACACAGTAACTGTCTCGCGGGGAGGAGACTCAAAACTGTTCTCTCTGCGTTGTAATGCGAGCACTGAGCAGTCTATTAAACCAGTAGGCTGCCATGTTCCATTTGGATAGCACCAATGGAATAATTCACTTAAATAGTGTGGCAACCATGCAAAAACCGAATCTCTAAACTATTTGCTAACTGAGGTACTAGAAACAGAAGCACGATAATAGGCCAAGTGTTGAACCAACAACAGATGTAGCTGACTCATTTGTATCTGAGGAGAAAAGTTACTGTGCTTAGTGTTCTGCTAATCATGGACTATTCCACTTTGCATTGTTACTTTGCATGGATTTTTGATTTTTTAGATGTCTTTATTTACCAGTATTTTATTGTAAGCATATCCTTCATGTGCTGTGAATTCAGTGAATCAAAATTTATGGTAACTTGTGGATTTTGTTAACTACAGTTCAAAGCCCACGTGTCGTCAAGATCACTGACTTTGGCCTTGCCAAAATGCTTGACTGTGGACATGACAAGTATTATTCGGAAGGACGGAAGGTATGTGGTACAAGTTTCATGGAGTTTCAGGTTATTAAATGTAGACAGATATTTTTCTCCAATGCTATTACTTTATGCTTGTGTAAAGTTTTATTCGGCCATGTACATTAAAACTGGTGCTAAAATTTTTGTTTCTGAGTGATGATTTTTGTAATTGTAACTAGTAATGTCTGTATCGTGCTGGCATCTTTTGAACAAGGCATCAACTGATGGCACACCAAAACCAAGCCATAATATCCAGAAGATCAGTCTTTCAGAGTAGTTACTTTTACTCTTTATAATATGATTTTAACTGCCAGGGAGTTCCTAATAAAACTCTCACTCTGGCAACCAGATTCGGATCTTCCCTCGACATCTGTGGACAACCTCTCTGACTTGACGTGAATTAGCTAGTGCCTGGCGCTTAGCTTTTGAGTAATGCTTTAGAAATTTAGAGTTTATGATTAAGATTATCGATAATTACTCATAGTTTTTATCAGATGGTTTTAACTGTCAAGAAGAGTTCTAATTGAATTGTATAGATATTTTATTTAGCTTGGCAGAATTTATGGGTAGTGTGGTTGCATTACTTTAAGTTGTAAATACAGACTTTTCCTGCTGTTGTATTCTTGCAGATGCCAATTAAATGGTTGGCCTTGGAGAGCATCCTCTATCGTATCTTCACGCATAAAAGTGACGTCTGGAGCTTTGGTAAGACTAGTAAACCTTATGATCCGTTTTGAACAGTGGTGTCAAAAGGCTGGCCCGCAGTTTTTGTGGTCAGCAGTTTTTCTGGCCCATGGTTTTTCTGGTCCGCGGAGCCTTACCTGAAGACTACTGTGCTGTTCGTGACTCATAATGAATATTAAAGTTAAGATGTTAAAAACCTAATTTGACTGTTTATAGGCTATGCTAAAAAGTGCCCCATGGATTTAAGATTTAGTTTTGCAAAGATTTTCTGGGGACGGGCTTAGCAAGCCCCTCCAAGACCCCAGACCCATTTTGCTCAGGCGCCTTCGGCACCTTGGCCCACTACTAGCTGGAAAATACTGCCACTGGCCCACCATTAAAATAGATTTGACACCCGTGGTATAGAAGAACAAAGAGAACATACTTATATAAACAAGACTGTACAGCGTTTTTTGTTTCTTCCGATTGCAGGAGTAACCGTTTGGGAACTGCTAACATTCGGACAGCGACCGTACGAGAACATTCACGTTCGAGACATTCCTACAATGCTCGAGAAGGGGGAACGACTGCACCAGCCACCCATCTGCACGATCGATGTCTACATGCTCATGATTAAGTGTAAGGACATGCTTAGATTTTGTTCCGATGTTGTTCAGGAAGGAACGTAGGTTAAAAGTAGGTATATGACATGGAAGTTGGGCATGTCAAGTAATAATCACCCTGCTTCAATTTACTTATGTAATATAGCCTACCATCCAGTTCTCAGACTTATTTCAACTGAACTTTTGCAACGGATTATGACTTGGCTATATAGGTTCACGTTGAGGAAGCACGGTGCCTTCTGCAGTGTAATTATGATGCTAATGAAGCCACTACAGTATGTTAGACTAGGTTACATTAGAGTAGGTTACATTAGAGTAGGTTACATTAGAGTAGGTTACATTAGAGTAGGTTACATTAGAGTAGGTTACTAAAGTAGGTTACATACTTACTAAATTGACCATCGTTGTTTCAGGCTGGATGTTGGATGTCGATGGTCGGCCATCCTTCAGAGAGCTTGCGGAAGAGTTTTCCAAGATGGCTCGAGATCCCGGTCGCTACTTGTCAATACCAGTGAGTTCAAGAACTGCTGAACTATTTGGCACCACATTCTTTCTTCCCTATTCTACTAATCGAAAAGAAACACGGCTGATTTAGCTAACATTTGTGAAGCGTTGGGCCTGGGTATGAAATGTTAGCGACTTCATTTTGCTTAGCCTCCGCACTGATGATGTATGATGGTCTACATACTTTTTTCTAAATGAGTTTGCCAGCTAGCGCAAGCAGAGCAGAAATCTTGCAAAATCTTGTTTCTCTGGTTGAAATTTGAACCTCCTACCTCTGAGTTGACAGTCCACAGATTTATGTTACATATAATAGGAATGATAATGATGATGATGATGATGATGGTTTTTGAAGTCCTGAGGTATCATGTGTACATCAGGTAAAAAAAAAACATTTTTATATATAGAAATGGCGGTATGGTGATTGGAATGGTTTGTTTTGTAGGGTGACCGATTTCTGCGCCTTCCAAGTAATGAAAGAGGGGAAGAGGATCATGAGATGAATGGTCAGACTAGACAACGACCACAGCTCACGAATTCCACATCGCAAGTCGAGAAGACCAAGGTAGACCGCCGACTGAGAATGCTGAAATGTTCTCTCATTGCTTTTGCAAATACAGTGAACCACAGAATATATATATACATGTATGTATATATATATGTACCGGTATATATATATATATGTGTATATATATATGTGTGTATATATGTATATATATATATGTGTGTGTGTGTGTATATTTATATATGGATAAATGTATGAATGTATGTGTGTGTCTCATGGATGAAACTTCTGGATATTGATGTGATTACAGCTTAGTTTTGATGTGCCATCGGTTGATGCCTTGTCCATTAGAGAAGTTCAAGAGAAGTTACTAATTGATGTTATTATTATTATTTTATATTTATTTACTTATGTTTCAAGTGCTTGATATGTGTTCGCATTTGCTGGGATTTGATGCCCAATGACACGGGCAGTAGATTTCAACATAGTTAATTTTGTGACGATGCTTTTGATTTCCAGCTGACGGAACCAATTCGCATCCATGTCGAAGATGCGAACAGTGCCGGTGATCAGGCTCAACAGTACACGAACTCTGAATGCCAGAACCGCTACAGCGGCCTGGAACAGGCAACGAGCCTCCGAAACCAGCAACTCCAGCTGACCAAGGACCACCACAACAGCTTCCGCTACAGCTCAGACCCTTGCAATCTTCTTCTGGATCCGGACTGCATTGAACCAATGGGGGAGTCGACCCCCACAGCAGCCGAGCCAGTGGTCAACGGCCCCAAGATGTCCATGTATGAGGACGACTATATGCAACCGAAATTGTTTGAAGTTCCATCAAAGTACATTGAACTGACTGATGGATCGTCCACGACAGGTAACTATCATGAAGCACTGTGCCACGTCTTAAACTTTATACTTCATTTTGGCCGAAAATGAAAATGATTTCTTTCCGAGTAATTTGAACTCTCCTGTCCGGTGTAAAGCATCAGGACGCTAGTTCAGCAAATTGTCCCTTCTGGGAAAACTCCTCAGTTGATCCGTGTTTGTTAATACGAGCCATAAAAGCAGTTGCCGAAAGCTGTTCTGAATTTTAGAAGTGAGAGGGTTCCAGGATTGGCAGTGGGAGGTTGTTTCAGGAGGATGAGACCATCCCGTAGAGTAGGTCCAGCGCCTATTCTTTTGTTTCGTGGAATTGTGTATGAGTTTCAGATAATTTCAGCCGCTTAACATCACCTTGTATTCGCTTCTTTGTTTTCTAGATTCGCTGCAACGTCCGGAAAATTCTGATGCGGGTCGCCTCGCAAAGCAATCGTCGCTACAGAGACATCAATTGAAACCTAACTACATTTTGAATCCAGAGTATTTTGAATCATGTTCATCCACCCACAACACCGCCCCCAAGCTCCACTCATCCGTATCACCGGCGCTGTTGCACATCAGCGAACCGTTGCGCGTCACCGAACCGTCGCGCTTCAATCGACTGGACAGTGTAGACTGCACAGAAATGAAGTGCAGCCCGGCCGACTCTGAGCATGACTATTACAACGAGTTCAGTTATCTTGGCAGCTCGCCTCACGCGGTCGATCATCTTGTAAGAGAGTCGCCGATCTGAGAAGCTGCGCTGTTGCGTCGTCACGGCGTTTTGTCTTTCTGGCAGTTTGAATCGACTCTCGCATTGTTAACGTGGATGACGATGAATACCGTGGTTTTCTAACAAAGATCCTGCAGGCTGGACTAAGTAAGACTGCAGTGCATGGGGCGTCGTGTGCTGTGTCTCTGCCATGCCGAACAAAACGTGTCGCACAATATATTACTGCTCTCATAAATGTCGACCGTGTCAAATAAATGCACTGCGTATACGTGGAAATTTTCAATAGCATTGATGCAGCTTTTCTTCTGTGCTCGACGGCGTCGCCTGACAAAAATGGTGTCATTAGACGTCAACGGTGTCACTTGACGTCAACTCTGTCATCTGACGTCAACGGTGTCACTTGACGTCAGTGGTGTCACTTGAAGTTGATTTGTGGCTCAGCCAAGATGAAGCATTTGATTGCATTGACCATATACTGGAAACTACTTTTGAACTGAGTTATTAGTTCTTCTGCTACTAAGGAGGCATTTAAAACACGAAACGTATTTAGATATGCAAATGACAAGTTGTGGCATTGATACATTTGTTTAACGGTTTCTATGTTTCTATGTTTCTTGATTTGGGAGATTCTTGAGTTCACGCTTTCTGCCTAAAATCTTAAACAGTTGATCGAAGCTCAAGCTTACGATGTTAAACCATGATAGACCAGTCACTTGTCCATTGTCCAAAGGCGAATTTGTTGTTATACTCGGTGTCTTCAGCTTTTGCTAACAAATACTCCTTTTATTGAGTAGCTGAAATACATGGCAGCTACTGCAGGTGCTATATAAATTAAGGTAATGACTCATTTTCTTACATGTCTCTATCAACATCAGACGTCCTTTCAATTGGATTTCTCGCAGGAGTAAGATTTATTTTAAAGCTAATTATATCAGTTGATGCATTGTGTGGTACATTGACAGTGTTGCAGACATTTAATTTTGGAGACATTTAAATCACAGCTCAAGACCTATCTTTTTAACAATCATATGACTGCCATTGAATTTTTGAACTCGTGTACAGTGCCCTTCCTTTATCCTCGACTGTGCTACGGCGCTATACAAATCATATTATTTTCATTGTTATTAAAATTAGTTTTTAGATTAAATCTAGGAGTGGGGTTATTGAGTTTGGAGGATGGCCCCACATCTGAGACACCAACACCTTGTCAACTGAGAAGAAATGGGTTTCACGAGTTGGAGACCATCTCTTTACAGATCCCATCCCTTGAGCATCTATTGAGTTTGACAACCCCAAGGCCTGTCACTCGTAATAGGTTTGGGAGCCAGAGTCAACATTTTTTGATATTTTGTTGCTCATGAAAAAACTTGTGCCTTACACATAGCTTTTCAGTGGTGCTTTAGATATTTTGAGATTACAATTACTAAGCTTTGTATTCAATACAGTGACTAATTGGTTGGATATGGCATGGCAGTTAAGCTGTAGAGCACTCGGCTATTACGCAGTGTGCAGGTTCGAAACTTACGTGACCGTCATTGCTTAGCCATCTTGAGCATGCAGATGCTTGGCATTCATTGTATAGCAGTCATTTGTACCATGTAACTTTGGGCAAGTATTGAATGTCGTTTATTGTAATTGTAATAAGAAATTTATGTAGCAGCTCTTCAAGAAGAAACCAATGAGGCGCTTTCTGCATTAACCTACACCGAGTTGAACGTCGCTAAGAACAAACGTCGTCGAGAAGAGAAATTTCATCAGTGAGCAAAACGATGTGCATGAAACTATTATTGGCCAGTCCATGATGGAAGGACCAACTGAATGGTGCAATACTTTTGTAGCTCATGATTATTACGTCTTCTGTGTGTGTATATATATATATAAGATGTTCTGTTATTTTGCAAGGTAATAATATATTAGTGTTTGGAATGTTCTTGTATTATCTTGTAGTTGTTAAAACGTACGTTAGAAGTAAGTGCCTTAGTTAAGAAAAGCTCATGCATCAATTAAAGGACTTGTTCACTTGCTTACTTGAGGACAGCTTCTTACAGAATCATCGACTCAATTACTAACTGACTTGTGAGTCGGCAACTCGCGACTGATTGAATTAATGACCTGGACTGCATTAATGACTTTTGAGCGGCTGAATTATTTGACTTGTCACTGAATTGTTGATGCCTGACTGAATTAATGATTTATGACTGAATTTATTACCTGTGACTGAATTATTGCATTATGACTGAATTAATGACTTGTTCACTGACTGAATTATTGCCTTATAACTGAATTGTTGCCTTATAACTGAATTATTGACTTAAAACTGAATGACTTGTGACTGAATTTTTTTACTAGTGACTGAATTATTGACTTGTGACCTAATTTTCACTGAAGTGTGACTGAATTATTGACTTGTGACCTAATTTTCACTGAAGTGTGACTGAATTATTGACTTGTGACCTAATTTTCACTGAAGTGTGACTGAATTATTGACTTGTGACTGAATTATTGACTTGTGACTGAATTATTGACTTGTGACTGAATTATTGACTTGTGAATAACTGAACAAATGCCGTGTACAAGTGTTTTGTTAATAAAGTGAAGAGTTGAACAGCTTTTGTACAACAGGATACCTACCACCTGACGCAATGCTCTTATAGTATGTACAGTGGATAATGTAAACTTAAATCGTTAATACTATCGCCAGTATGTTGCTATTGTTGCATTAATAAAATAATTTCAATATTAAACTGTGGTTGCTGTTATGATTCTTAGATTTTCCAGTAGGGTTTCGTGTCTACCCTATTTATATTGCTCAACCTATCTCTGCTCCTTTGCGTTGTTCTCATACCAACATATGTTACACTTGTTCAATGAATAAGTGGACTTGCATTTTGTCTTGCACTAAGACGATGTTGGGATCAGAGGTTCGAGTTATCTGTCCAGTTCTGTGCAGCCTATAAGTTTTTAAAGTCTTAATTCAGGTCTAAAACTTGAACCTGGCACTCATCTGTTTGAGCTTCTTTTGGTCCTCGATCTTTCAGCATCTCTTTATGAGGCATAAGTCTTCATGTGTAAATCTTGGCAGTTGCTCTGAAAGTTGGCATTGTACTGCACCCTAGAAGTAGCTTGCTACTGACGATGCTGTATAAATTGTCATAAATGCAATTGCAACTATCTTGCGTACTGAAGTCAGACTGCTAGTTTCCCTGTCGGACTCTTCCGTGCTTCCCAACAGATTGTGATTTTGACGAAGGTTTCACTTGAAGCTACCATCGATTAATGACTTGTGCATTGTGATCATGGACTGTAAAAGTCATTAGATTAGATTAGATTAGCTAAAGAAGTCCGATTAGGTAATAGATTGAGGTAATATTGGTTGGGCTGTAGTGTTACTGAGAGTGTCTTAGGTTAGATTATTATGGTTAGGAATACAGTTGAGAAATGGTCAGAGTGTGTAAACTTTACACTGTAAACTGTAAAGTTTGAACAAATTCGGCTTACGGTTTAAGGCGATTGACACACGAGACAGTTAAAGTGTTGGGCTTAGAGCAGGGTTTTGGTTGGGTTTAGTAGAAGAGGTTCGGATTATTGGTAAGGTTAGTGTATGCTTGGGTATTACATTAATTGTAGGCAGAGGCTTAACATAAGTTTGTAACTTTCTCTTAAATTCTGTAGCAGGAGGTTATAGGCCTACTGTTAAATCACGCCAGTTGTTATAGTGATTAGTGCTGAAACTCTGAATTTTAAAATCGTTCGTTCATTCATTCGTTCCCTCAGTCATTAAGAATTTATATAATATCCCTTCAAGATATCTACTCAGAGGCACTCACAACCCATCCCTGTGAACGAAAACAGTTAAGTTCTCCAACCCTTCCATGTCTAAAAGTGCACCTCACCTGTGGAATGCTCTCTCACCCTTTTCAGCAAATGCTCCCCTTCACACGTACATGTCCTCTCGTTCACACAGCATAACCTATCTCAAACTTCTTTAACCGGGATTTGGCCAATCTATCACTCCTCAGACTTTCCATTTCAGAACTCGAGCCCCACATATTCGGGAATCTTACCATTACCAATCTAGTCCTCCGCCGTTGCATTTCTCGAAATACACTAATACTGAAACAGCTGCGCTCACACTTCTCTGATTTTCCGGAAACCATTATCAGCTCTTCAACAAAGTGTAATTCTTCCCAATGAGGTACACATTGGGCCTACACCTCAATGGTTCTTCCCACGTCTTGGAGAGCCCTTTTTGCCCTATCCTTGACCTCCCCGTATTCTGACCTGACACCGAAACGGACTTGGCAACATGGTCATTGCGGACTGGATTTGTGTGGCGCTGAGTTTGATCATATTCGGAGATTTACGTTACACTACAAGGCTTAGCCTAATAGTTAATTCTTTATTTGCAGGCCCAGAGTCTTTATTTATGATATTTCTGGTCTTCAAAATACAAAATCTATTTTATTATTAAATCTTCCCCGTTATTTTAATGCTTCTATTTGCTGATTCTTGATCAAATCTTAAACATCCAATAGGACCTTGGTTTATCTATGTATAAGCGTACTTGTCAGCTTATTTTCAATGAACGAAGATTGATTGATTGATTGATCGATTGATTGATTGGTTTCGATGGTTACAACCAACAACTTCATATTATATTATAACAACAGTAACTGTAGTAAAGTGCTAAAATGAGAAACTGCGTTCATTGACTATAAAATTTGGAGGTTTAATCAATTGGTCCATGGCAACATTGTTGTCGGTTTTTGTAAGCGGCGTTTTTCGAAACTAATTACTCACGTTTTACAGTTTTTAGACAATGCAGACTTGCTTCTGATTTTAGAAATCAAACGCAATTTTAAACGACAGTATTGTGGTATGTAGCTTGGCTGTTGATCAACTGGATCATAATATGAATTGGGCGATAATTAAGGAATCCGCATACTTATCCAGAGACCCTGCAAGTCTTTGCGTAGTTTCACAACTCTGGTGTTCATGAACTTTGTGAAGTTTACCAGTGGCACCAATTCTCGGCAAACTTATAGTATCGGGGCTGAAGTATTATACAGTATCTTTGGGCATGCTGCGCGGACGCCGGACGGTACCATGTTTTCTGGTGACGACACTGACTCTAACCCTGACCCTAACCGACACTCACGACGCCAGGAAACTTACGCACTATATCATTCAGCCCCCAATACTATAAGCTTGCCAAGGCGTGGGTGACTTACTTTACCAGTGTAGTAAATATTATTATTGACGTGTTTCTTTGTAATAGATATAGCTGTATCTATGTTAGCTAGAGATGAATTAGCCAAAGTACTTTTTCTGTCCATTTTCACCTCTCTGACTCGGCCTAGCGCTCGTGAAGAAGCTGGTGCCCTGCGCTTTAGAAATTGTGAGATTATGATTACGATTTCCTGCATCGTGCTTCAATGTAATGTAACTAAATATTTATTTAGCACAGGTTCTGTCTCGTGAAAGATCTAGCTTTAAATATACGGAATAGGAAATCTAGCGTACATTATCATAAAGCGGAGGCGGTTCAGATATACACTGATTCAGATCATTAATACAAAAATATTAGGAAACCTACAAATATTAGAAAATAGTAGAAAAACGCCTAAAATTTACCATACTTTACAAATTTAGTATATGCTGATGCTGATGAAACCTATAATTGTTTAGTTTATTCTGATATTTAAAACTTACAATGCTTGAGCAAAATATGTATGGTATTAGTATTGCAGATTTCCATAATTTAGTTTCTTCAAACTTTCAAAAACTTACAAACAAATGCTGATAGTTGTTGTCCTGTGACCTAGCTAAAAAGTTTTTAGACAATGCCATTTGACCTAGTTTGGTTGTGGGGTATTGTATTTGTAAATTGACCTGATTATGGCTTTGGTTTTGGTGCGCCTTTGGTTATGCCTTGTGCATTCGATAGAAGTTATTAAGGAATAATATTGGTAATAAATTGTATTGATTTTGTTTTCAGAGAATGCCTTCCGGTAGAAAAAAGGCCAAGTCACAAGAATTTTGGACAGAGGAGGAAGTGATGGACTTTGGACTTGGTGTTGATGAAGGACACTTTGAAAGTGGTCAGAGGGAGGGACAAATGACCCTCGCAGCTGACCACCCTCTCTTCGGTTCACCCGTCTCGCAAGATGGTGCTAATCTTGGTACAACACCAGCAAGCGAAATTACAAAATCGGGCAGAGTGTGTACAACATCAAAATGAAATCTATTTCAGTATTTAATGCCTGATAGAACTTTCTGTTTATATTTATTTATTTAAAACACTTATTGCACACAAAGTCAATAAATCGGTGCCTTCACTAGGAAATGATACGGAGTCATGCAAATACCCTGAAATAACATAATTAAATGATTATAACGAGTTGGAAAGTTGGGCTTTTTATGGTAGATGATTTAAAACACAAGGACATTCATTTGAATATGTGCTTACTGCCAACTGGTGTTGATATAAATGGCTCATTTTGCATGTTTGTTTGTCTGGGAATGTATGTATGCAAGTATGTATAGATGTATTGTGTGTATGTATGTATGTATATGTATATATGTGTGTGTGAAGATACCTAACATAGTGCATTTAAAGTAAACTGGGTGTTACTTATTCTACATATGTCATCTTTATTAACACTGCTCATCCACTGCTTATTTGTTATAACCAAAGTAATTTTCGTAAGCGTTTAATACTATAACTTGAGAATAACTGATAAAACTGACTGCGTTTCAGATGAGAAAGAAGACGGCTAAACTGATCGAGATGGAGGAAGTTGACAAACTGGAGAAGATTCCTCGAAAGGCAGAAGTCACCAAAACCAAGAAGCAGAAACCGTCAAAGGCAACATCAGACCGTCTAACCCCAAAAACATCTTCATCTGCTCCGATCGTCGATTCGTCAAACTTTTCTGAAGACAGCGGCGATCTTGCGCCGTTGGTCATTGCGAATGTCTTTTCGCTATCGTCTTCTGATAGATCTGATCTAGATCCACTGAGATTGAGCAGCGCAATTGAAATGACGACTGGTTCTAAGTCAACAAAGTCGGCCAAGGCCAAGAAACAGAAGGCGGCTGCTGTCCTGAGCGAGAATTTCGGCGCCGTGTTTGGTTCCAGTGAACTTGAGCAGCATTCGAGGGCAGTGGTGCTTGGATCTGGGGTTACCTCAGAACAGATAGTTGTTTCAACGCCTCAGTTCAGTGATGTTTCAATAACAGTGAGTCTGTTGAGTCATGGTTGATGCTCTAAAGGCGCACATTAGCTTTCTATATTCTATTCTATTCTATTCTATTCATTTATAGACTTATAAAGCGCCTCTCACAGTACAGCCTAATCAGAGGCGCTTCCAGTGCGAAGAGCCCCTCAAAAAAAATCAACGTCTTATGAAAATGGGCAGAAACAGTTGTGCCCCCATATAAGATCTCAGCACGAGTTATAGCAGGAAGATCTTTGCACAGCAAAGGACCAACAAGGTCATAGGCACGATGCTGTGCTGTGGCAGTCTTTGAACAAATCGTACCGACGTCAAAACTTCAGCTGGCGCAGTGGACTGTTGCTCTGGTTGCTGTACAACTTTAAGTGTGCATGAAATTTAAATTAATGAAATCCCACTGCACTGTTTCTGCTAGTCTCAAAGGTTACGCTTTTGGCTTTCGATCACGCATTACGTTTTTAAATGTGCAAATATTCTGGCTTAATCCTCGACTTGGTATCTCTGGACAAGCCCTCTGAGACGATGTAGTGCTCATGAATAAGCTGGTGCTCTGTGCTTAGCTTTTAAACAGTGCTTTAAAACTTGTGAGATTATGATTACTAAATAGATATTGTTCTTTGAATTGATTGTCAATTAATTCCTAGTGCCTAGTTGCTGGGACTAGAGTAGATTTGTATTCTTTGTTGTCATGCATTTTAAGGCAAGTACAAAGAAGCATTCAAAGAAAAAAGCAAGCCTAGTACCACCACCTTTCACGATCAAACTGGAGAACCCACCGATGGAACCATCGCTTATGCAAGCTGGAAGAAACACAAGCGAGATGGCACTGTCACTTGCCAGCTCATATCCAGATGTATTACCACATTTACAGTCCCCAGTGTCTGTAAAAGAGGAGTTGGATCATACTGGAAGTACCAAGGAGGAGGGAATCATTGTGACAGTTCGTAAAGAGAAGTCAAAGAAAAAACACAAAAGTGCAATGGATCTGACAGGTATTGTTGAAGTGGCACTACACATGAATTTGCAATTACAGTTGTAATCGGTTATCAGTATTATCACAAAAACAATTACAATAGGTTATGAGTATTATCAGTAAAACAATTACAATCACAATAGGTTATCAGTATTATCAGTAAAACATAATTATTCTTTGTACGATTGTACGTGGTCTTTGTATAGTAGGTTTTGGTATTTTGCAATAAATGGAATGGATATGGTGGGTATTTTGTATATAAGTATTTTATTGATATTCCGTGTTTTTGCATTTTAGTTATTTTTTGCATTTTATTCGTTTTTTGCGCTTAATGAGATGCATGCATTTTAATTACAACAGTTGATGCTATTGTAATTGTAATTAGCAACTTATGTAGCACCGGTGTCTGATGCATAAACCATTTGACCTCAAAGAAACAAATGAGTCTTCATTTTTTATTGTTTTTTTTCAATTGTTTTTTCTAAAGAGAAAGGAAGGAGAACGTTTACAAAAATGCTATTATTATTGCTATAAATCAGTGGTTCTTAACCTTTTCAAGGGAGCCGAACCCCAAGAGAAATCCATGACCACTCACCGAACCCCTTAAGTTTGAACAATAATTGTTTAACAATGGGAACAAAAGGAAATAAAAAATTGTACCAAAATGTGATACAATATTAATACATTCAATACATGAACTACTAACAGTTAACTAATTTATTAAATAAAAGTCGAAAAATAAAAATAAAATAGCAAATGATTTTTCACTCACACTCACTGACCCTGAATTTGTATAAATTTCAGAGGACCTCTGCCGAACCCCTGGCACCGGCTCACCGAACCCCAGGGGTTCGGTCGAACACTGGTTAAGAAACACTGCTATAAATTATAGAAACTTCTATAGCAAGGCATTAATAATAATGCATCAAACCCAGGCCATAGTCAGGTCAACGTCCAGAATATCAGTCCATTCAGTTGTGTTTTAACCGCAATAAGACTGTTTGCCAAATGTCTGTATTCAAATTAAAATCAAATAAACGGAATAAAATGAGAATGAAAGTGATGTTAACTGTATCCAGAGTCGACCGATGAATGCCAGTTGCTCAACCTGATGCCCGAGACTCAGGCGAAGAAGAAGAAGAGACTTGTGATCGGACAGCAGCTTCCGAATCCAAGGAAGGATGCGGAAAAGGTGAAGCATCCTTCTCTTGTACTTTTGGGATTGTGAAGTTTACTTACTACTCAGGTCAAAGTTCAGTCAAAGAACATTGATATGTTGTTCATCAGTATATTGTTCATGATTATATCAATGAGTCGACACAGCTATACAGTAGTGTATAAGAAATGTTATATACTGGGTATGTATTTATGCATGTATGTATGTATGTATGTATGTATGTATGCATGTATGAGAACTCTTAATACAGTGCATTTTAACAGTATTTAATTAGTAATTTTTAGGGTAATATTTTATGTTGTAGCTTATTTTCAAAATCACTGTCTGGGTTATGGTAAGCCATCTGAATAACTGTTGACCTTTGACTGCAGTGTTATTTATGTAGCGCCTTCAAAGAACCCATGTGTAATAAATATGAGTAATTACACTAAAGAGCAACTTACTCAGCATCTGTGAGTAGTTTGTTCTGAAGCATTACAATTTTAATTTACTATACTTTCTAATGTGAATGTAAATTTCTGTAAACAGCCAAAGAAGAAACGCCAGAAGGGGTACACAGCCTACATGCTGTGGTGCAGCGTCCAGAGGGCAAAGGTCGTGGCACAGAACCCTGGCATAGGTAAGGAACAGCCTTAGACAAGAACCTTAATAGGAAACATTCATTTATGTAGCTCCTCTTTAAGGGAAACTCCTCACAGATGCAAGAACCTCGATCTCTAAACTTTATTGTTATTATGACATTGCATTTATTACTAGCACAAAGTCAGAAAATTTGAAATCTGACAGGCAAGGAGGCATTGTGAGTAAAGGACTTGCTGATGGTCCATACACAGGAGAGGAACCGTTGGAAATGATTGTAGTTTAAAATTTACCATTAATTCTTGGATTTTGACTCATTCTGTCCAAAGGAAAAGCAGTGTTGCTTAGAAGCGACATTCGATTGATGCCATTTACATTATGATTAATTAATTGATTAATTAATTGTACTATAGAAGCTTCCAAATTAAATTCTATGTATGATTGTCTTATGGAACGATGGATTGTTTTTAGACTTTGCACAGATCAGTAAGAGACTTGGTGACATGTGGCAGACAGTTCCAGAAAAGGAGAAAATGGTAAGACGTTGTTAATTGATCTCCGGTAAAGGTAGTTTGCTTTTCTGTTACCTGCTTTTATGAATAGTAAACTGCAAGAATCCGTGAATCGTAAGATCTATGATCTATCTCCTATTCAGAACGTGTGCTATAACTTGGTCAAACTTATAGCACACGTTCTGATGAAGTTCTGGTGAATTGGGTGAATGATATGAATTAATCAGATAAGTTAGATAGATAAATAGATAGGCAATTAATAGACTGACTGATTGATAGATAAGCAATCTATTTCAAATAGATAAGCTATCGGGAATGGTCTCCGTTTGGCAGACGTCTAGTAACTAGAGCCCATGCGGCCAAGTTTTACTCCAGCATCAAGACTTCTCTTTAGCCGAGGTTGGGTCGGGAGTGCTTCTGAGTAGATAATCTAAATCTCCCTGAATTGAATGAATCAATAAGTTATTCAGTCAGCAAGCTGTTTTATTTCAACCAGATGGTGTGTTGATTTACTCTTGTCTACTTTGTTGTATGAGTCAGTTGATCTGCTATATCATTTGTGGTTGTTTTGTAGACGTGGAGAAGAAAGGCTCGGAGAATGACGAAGAAGGGATCGTCGTTGATTAAGACCGGACTAAACGTGAAAGATGAGATGTCGATGGCAGAAGTCGGTCATCGGAAAATGCTCTACAACACAAAACCTCTCAAGATCAAGAAGATCGTCGAAGACCCAGTTTCAAAGGTATACTGTCGGGTGCAAACGATGCTAATGTAACGTAAACTGCAGAAAATTTGCATTGTCATACCAAAGCTGCCGGTCCCTCCATCTGCAACTCTCCACCTCCTCATGTTCATAACGCTCCTACCAAGACTTTTTCTCTTTGAACTGAAAAATTACATTTTCCAGTCTCTTATGATTCTTAATGTTGCCAGGTGTTCATGAAACACTTTTGAAATTTCTTAAGGAAGGCATTCTCAAATTACAGTTGTATTGTTCATACTTACAATTTCACCCTTTAGTATTACATTACCAGTATGCTACATTACTGAATTTATTTGTTCCTGAAAAGCAGGTAACCAGTATCGACCATATCGATGTCGCAGCTCACTTCAAACTGCTTGGCGAGTCACTCACGACGATCGGAGCTCGACTACAAGAGCATGGGGTACGTTAACAAATAGAACACGATTTTATCTCTGTGAGCCAGATCTGTCTCTTCTCTTTCCAATCCAGATTTTAAGCTGTTCTCAAGTTAACTAATGTAAACTCTGTTTGTAGCATAACATGTGACATTACATGATGAGTTACGATTACTATTATTATTACGATTACTATTATTTATTATTGTCTGTTTTAGTGATGTGAAATGATTTTTTACCGGTAAAAAATCCGCATTATATTTTACCGTGGTAAAAAATGGTAAAATATGGTAAAAAATGATTAAAATGGTAAATGCTTACAGTTTTATTTCTTTTCACTTAGGGCCTATTAAATATCAGAATGAATATTATATATATTAGTAACAATATTCACTTAAGTTTTTCAGTGTCAGCTTCATTCACACAATTGTAGCAACTGATCATAAGCTTTGTGTCGCATTGATATGCACTTTGCTGTGTAAAATTCTTTCTTTCTTTCTGTTCATGGGCTCATCACCAGTTGGTGCTGGCCGCATGTCTCACTGTCTTTCTCCGCTCATTTCGATACTGTGCCACCAGACTGATCCTTTGCACACCCAGTTTGCACCAATCCCTGCATCACGAAGCCATTCTCTGTTTGGTCTATCTCTAATTTCTATGATATGGGCTAACTTTTGCATTTCAAACTCAACCCATGAAAATAATGTAGGATGATTGCTGAATTGTGTTGAAATAGGCTAATACTTGGTTAGTTCTTACTAAATATTCAACTACTTTTTGTGCACCATTTTCTTTAGCAGAAATCCACCTATAAAATCGCCCAACAAGTGGCTAGTAATATTAGGCTACTGTAGGGCCAAATAGACAGCTACACTGGAGCCTACTTATTATTTACTTCTCTAAATTCTACTTACTAGAACTGATAAGTTGAAGTTTTTAAAGTGAATGAGACCTGATATATAAGTCTACCAAATATCAGAAAAGTTTTCATCTGAGCTGAATCACTTACAACAATTATTGCACTTTGTGACAGCAGACGAAAACTTACTTTGTAATAAACACGTGTTTTTTTATAAACAAACTATCTATTTAGCAATTCAGTAGAACTACTAAGGCATTTCAGTATTTGTCTGTAACTGATAAATGGCTGAAATACACTATTGGGGAACATGACCAAGATATTACATCACTGAAATCGTTTTTTACCATTTTTTACCATATTTTACCAATTCGACCGGTAAAAAATCCGGATTTTTTACCGCAAAAATATTTTACCGGTAAATTTACATCACTAGTCTGTTTGGCTTCAGTGTCTTTGAGAAGCATAGGTGAGATTATTAGTATTATCATAAAAAGATCTGCTAAGTCCTGCAGTCTTCTATGAGGTTTGGCAACTTCTGTGTATCAGAACCCACTGCATGGAAGTCTTCCCGCACATTTGAAGAATGCACCATCTCTGGAGCAATTTAAATCACAGCTCAAGACCTACCTTTTTAAACAATCACTTGACTGCCATTGATTTTTGAACTTATGTACAGCGCCCTTTCCTTTGGCCTCGGCTATTCTACGGCGCTATGCAGATCGTCTTATTAGTATTATTACTTTTATTAAATTGTCTGTTTGGCTTCAGGGTCATATTGCAGTCCAGGGCAGTCTGTCCGTTCTACTCGACTCGCTTCTCTGCACTTTGGGTCCTCTGATGAGCGTCACAAACCAAGTTCCACAGATCAATGGCACTCCTGAGGAAGTGCATCGCAGTACACTCGAAAACATCGCATACATCATGCCAGGAGTCGGTTAAGCTTCATAGCATTTTTTACAATTTTATTTCTCTTTTTCCCGCGAGTCCACCGGTTTTGAACGAACTCAGATGAAAATTCTATCTTTCCGCTTGAAATCTGATCCGGACTCATGTACAATGCAATTCGTGGGATTTGAGGACAGCTTCATGTGTTCATTGTCTACGATAATTTTGAACTGAAAACTTAAGTTGCTGTACTGTAAGTTTGTCACCTGTTGTTTTAAACAGATGTTTGTAATTCGTCAAGCTGAGCGTTGAACGAAACTGTCTAATAACATTTGCACAAGCATACTTGACCTTTGAAAGACTGCTGGTGCACTGCGGAATATGGTAGCCAAGGGGTTGAGCAACTGCCTTGGAATGTGGAGAGTACGGGTTGGAGCCTCCCCTGAAACGGTTACTGTGTAGGGACCTTGAGCAAGTCCTTCACTCGTAACTGCTCAGTGCCATCGATTGTTGCATGGTCATTAGATAATGGTGCATAACAAATGCATGATAATAATAACTTTGGCTCTTCATTTTACTGGCAACTATTGAAGCAGAACTTACGGATGCTGGATTGTTTTTTGAGTTGCCACAAAAGATTTACACCCAGGACAGCATCTTATTGGACCTGAGGAATTTATTCTACCTTTCAATTTTGCATATTTTGTTAACTCAAGGGTTTGAGACCAGAGAGAGGAATTGTAATTAGCAACTTCTATTGCACCGGTGTCTAATGCACAAGGCATCAACCAATGGCACACCAAAACCAAGCCGTAATCAGGTCAACGTCCAAAACATCAGTCCATAAGAGACAGAGAGACAGCTCACGGTGGATAAGCAATTTGAAAGAGGTAAGTTTTCAGCCGAGAATGAAATGACACCAGCGACTGAGCACAGCATACAGACACAGGAGGTCCAGCAAAAAGATTTTAAGCATACAAAAACAAGTGTAAGTTTGGTTGAAACAGTCAGTGATGCAGTCACCTGTGTAGGTTCCACTCGTAAAATGGAACAGTTTTCCTTAAAGTTTTTACATAAAGTGTCTAATGTAATGGAGTTTGTCAAAAGATCTGTAACATAAAGATCGGCAAAACAGTTATGAGCATTTATTATGAAAATACAACAATAAATATCAAAGACAATCCTATTATCTATGTTAAATTGACAATCCAATTATCTATGTGAAATTATGCAGAAGCCAATCTGAAAAATTGTGTAAAGTCAGTACATCCACTTCGTTGGTAGAAAAGGCGTATGTTTGAAACCACGTTCAAAGTTGGTCGATAACATTTCTTTTGAAAATGCAGCCTGGAAAATTACTGTGGCAGTGTCCAACATTGTTACTCAGAGCATTGATTGTAAAGCAATCTTAGAAGTAGCTTGCTACTATGAAGCTATTGCTACTATTTAAATTGTAATTACAATTAAGATACTAACAGTCGGCATTACTCATTTAAGAACAGTAAATGCACAGTAAATGCAGCTTGGAAAGTTGTGTGCAACATGTAACAACAGTACTTAAGACTTGTAACAATCGCTGTTAGTCATTTAAAAACAGTCAAAATATTGATACAAGATTCAATTTGGAGCACCAGTGAAGGTTACATTGGGTTCACTTGGGGTTAAAGTGCACATAGTATTTAACTGTAAAGCACTACAGTAGTAACTTCTTACTCGAGATACCATACAAAAAGCTCTTCAATAGCATGTTATACAAACAGTATAGGTGTAGTAGATACGCAGCTTGAATGTTGTGATGTACATATGTAAACAGTTACGAAGCTCTTACAAGCCGGTCCCTGCTAACCCAAAGATTAAAAAAGCACAACCAAGTTCGTCCACAGGCAAAAAATACGCTAGTTAAAAAATTGAATACATAATGTCACATCCACTCACAATATTTAAATATAAGCAGTCTATGAAACTAAACAAATCCTATAAAATCTCTACATCCAATCTTTAGCTAAAAACTAATAACAAGGTAACCTTGGTCAAAAAGTAGCAGGCATTATTTTCAGTCTTGTATATTTTAATAGTTTACACAGGATTTTATTCAAGTCTATACAAATCCAGTAGGTCAAGCTGGGCAATTGATGGTTCAATATTCAATATTCCTCAAGAGTACTTTGCTTCAGCACTTATTTGGCCCATGCTTTACCATACATGAAATTACTACACAAACATTATAACATCTTTTGTTGTGACATCAAGACCCACTTCATAGTGAGGTCATGTCATGAGGTCATTTTCTGATGCTGAACTGAATTTGGGATCTGTGACCCAGACTGCGTTATACCAGCATTCGTGTCATAATACAGCGTGTTGTAAGTAGTTCTGGTGTACATGATAGCCTGTAGGTTGAAAGCTAACATTGGATGCAGATAACACACTGCCAACTATAAGCTCAATCATAACAATAAACAGCTAATACACAGAAGCTATAAACAACAAACTCTAAAACTGGAAGCATTAATCAGTCACCTAAGGCACTAATGAACATGGGAGGGAGGCAGACTGGCAAAACAAAGACCTAGAAAATTCTCTAACTAGCAAAAGCCAGACAGCAAAACGACTTGTCAGGAGCCATTTAGAAAATAGCAGCCAGGTCAAACTATTATATCTGACTGAAAATATCAAAACTCTAGCACAAACTTAAAATTCGTTGGCAATTGTGGCAGAAGCATGTCAAAGTCTTTTTGTAGTCACTACTGATGAAACATGTATCAGTAAGTAAGTATGTATCATGAAAACAGACACAGTACCTTTTAAGTACCTCACAAAAGATCTGCACAATATGACTGTCTAACCGCCAAACACAGTCAAATGCAACGTATCACATAAGAGAACCCCTATTACAAACCCCAACTGGAAACCAACCAATCAGGTATCACAAGCGGTTGTGATATAAACTAGGAGTATCATTTAGTACCAAAATCCCCAGTCAGGTTTAAGGATGTTCCAACATTTTTCCTTCAGGTTACAAATTTCGACATCAAGCTCAAATTTTCATTAGCACATGCTGTAAAAACTCTTGACCGAGATGATTGAGAATAAGATGCGAAAATCAGCCAACAATGCTGCTTTCAACTTACTGGTTCCACACCGGTAGTAATTTCATGATCATTACCAGAAATTTAAAAGTATATAAAAGCAAGATTCGACACCCTAATAATAAATATTAACAATATTAACTGGTAACACACCAGTACTAATTCATGATCATCTTCAGAAATTTCAAAGGATACCAAAGCAAGATTTGATGCCGTAATAATCAATATTAACTGGTAACACACCAGTGTAATTTTATGATCATTATCAGAAATTTGTAAGGATACCAAAGCAAAATTCTATACCGTAATATTCAATATCCCGGTGGATACAGTATCCTTCTATCAAAGCATTATATTTTGCAGGTTTTTCACCGTAAACTATGAACAACCACACTGCAAAATGGCTTAAAACTGACCCTCACTGACTTTATATCAGATCTCTGCTTTAGAAATAGGTTGACGTACATTAAGGCAATATGTTTAGATATCTCGATTGCAAAATCCCTGGAAAAGTGTCGTTCTTCCAGGGGAGAGGCGCTGGCAATGTCCAACAACAGAATTGTTTGCGATTTCAAGCATTGACGTCAACCCCTTTATACTTCGGATATTCTCGTCCCTTCAGAACCGCCAACCAGATGAGAAGGCCACCGGATATGAAGGAAAGGGCGCAGGCCGCGACCTCGAAGCCCCACGAGTAGGAAAGGTGGTTGTTGTTCGGGTCGCCCCCTACCCAGAAGTCCTTGCACTGCAGCTTGAAGGCATTGTCCGCAAATACCATGGCGGTCATCATCAGAAACATTCCTGAAAATAAATGCAATGGGAAAATTTTTCAAAACATTAACAAGAACTGTAATGTGCAATTCACTTCTATGACTGTAATTTATTAGAGAATAACTTCAAAATGTGCTCATTAAAGTTTCAAATAAACTACTTTGTACTTTAATCACTTTATCATTTGCTTAACAATGTGACAAAAATATTAAAAAAATTATTATTATTATTATTATCTTTCTCTTTAACAATTCATTACTTAACAACTTAAATTACTAAAAAAAACAAAAGCACAGTTGGTAATTTAACGAACAGCAACAAACTAAACCCTTTGTAACTGTAAATGTAATTGTAATCGAACATTTATAAAGCACCACTCAGCGATTCAGAGGTGATTTACGCACTATAGATTTCTTGATTAACCCTTTGCTCACCAGCCAAGATGAAGAGAATTGGTGTGCAGTAGATGAGAAATCTCTCGCAGCAGTCATCTTGGCGTTGACAGCAGATGAATCGGCAGATGATCCAGATGAGAAGAAACAGAACAAGAAGAAGACCAAACCCCTGTAATATCAGACCGATGACGGAGAGAACCTGGCACGCCACCAACCATGCTGTAACATCAAAAGCATCATAACATCACATAAAACTATTTTTACTGTACACTCACAATCTTCCTGAGCGGCTTCAACTGATATATATGCCACTCAACCCACATTTTCTTGTTCCCTAAAGTCGCACTTGTTATAAATATCAGTCAGATTTGCCATGCAAAAAATGTAATTGGAATGTACTAGAAAGGCGTTACACAATTTTTTGACATCACCTAACATTACAGCATCAACACCATAACACTAACTCACAACTGTAATACCGTAACATGAACACTAAAATAGGCGTGTGAAAGTTTCATTGCTAAACTACTACTGGAACAGACCACATCCATCACTGAGTATGCAAACTCACGCAGTGAAGTAAATAAGTAGCAAATAGAGATAAACAAATAAATAATCATTATTTCGGTAGTGAAACCCATTACTACAAATCGTGGCTGGCAGTTGGAAGATAAGATCCATGGCCATGGGTCGTAGTGGACTTTACTGGGAAAATACCTTCGATGTGAAAATGTTTCAATCTACGGGGTGTCCTTTCCTCCCTCTAAAAATCGCACACTGACTAGGGTAGGGCCGTAATGAGTAATCGTAAACACCAAATTTATTAGGCGCTACACTGAATCTAAGCGCTGAGCACCACCTTATTCACGAGCGCTGCGTCATGTCAGAGGGGTTGTCAAGGGAAGATTCGAGTTTGAAAAAGCGTGATGGCGACGTAAAGCACAATAGGTACTCACACGGCTTCAGCCAGTCTCGTATGTTATGGTAGTAGTCGGAGCTGATGAAGTTGCATCCATCGTATTCTTGTTGTGGGGTTTCATGTGGGTGGCTGTATTTGTTGAAGCAGGCCGTCCACAACCCAATGTTCAGAAAGTCCCTCTGACCGGAATTACTCGACTTCAGCCAGTAGTCCGTGCTAAAGGCCACCAAATGGCAGATGATGGCCACGACGACGAAGATGACCGTCAGCAGGATCAGCAGAACCTTTCCCAGCTCCATTTCGACCGTTGAACGGATGAATTTCTACCCTAGACGATCGACTTCCATCGACATTCCTCTCCGAATAGTGTCCAGCCCCGGCGTTTCCGGTCCCTCTGCGCTGTAAACAACCGGGTCACATTTGACGCGCATCTGACAGCTGTCACTTAACAAAACAGCCACGCCCCTTAGCCCTAGAATGGGCGTGTCTTATGAGTCACTGGGTCAGCATCTAGAAGGCAATGCTAGCGTTAGCCAAATATTTATATTTAGAGTGAGCCACCGCTGCAGCGTTGGTTTAATATGCCTCAGAGTAAATGAGTAATGCATATGATTGCCTTAAATTACAAAGCCTATTCATTGTCCTCATAAATAATACACCGTGTATCAAAGCCGTGACTTATACAACATAGAGATAATAAAAGTTCACGCTAGCTAGGGAACGTCATATTATTTGAATAATTGCTGCCACCTGTTAGAAATTAGTGCACTGATTAACATTAACAAGTCATCAACCAAGACTTGTAAAGTCTATCCTGTTCGTCTCTTTAGTCGTAAAACTGAGAAATACGTGTCTTCATTCCAGACTTTGTGAATGCTTACGAAATATGTCGACTATCTCACCACTTTGATTTGGGCAATGATTTATCGAAGTTTATGTCGAGATTAAGAAAGAATCTACAGTCGCCAACACTCCCTACCCATGGCTGCCCCAGTGCTAGAACTGCTCTTCTACATGGTGGTTTCTCCGTTTTTTGTAGTTTGGGCTTTTCATCCATATTTCTAAACATGAAATACTTATAATTATATCTACGAACCGGTCTAATCTTCGCTTGTATTTCGTACCTTCACAAATCTAGACTTTTGTTTAATGTGCAACAGTTAACATCATCACTTTTTGGATCATCTAAATGTCTGAAACTGGAAACCACTTTCAACAGCATGTAGAGTTGTAGACTGTAGAATGAATGAATTAATGAATGAATTAATGAATGAGCTCAACCATTCTCGTCCCACCCCTGGAAAAGGGTAAATGGTGACGCCAATCACCTTCCTTATTACACAGCATCGTTAAACCTACAGGCATATCACTGTAATTGTAATTGAACACTTGTTATAGCGCCCCTTAGGGATTCAGAGGCGCTCCCGACTACTGCGCGGACGCTGAATCGGAGTTTCACGCCGAAGCGCATGAGCAATTGCGAGTGAAGGACTTGCCCAATGTCCCTACTGGCGGCGGCTTTGAGGTGGATTCGAACCCGCAACCCTCCAGCTGCAAGGCACCGAACATACCCCAAACCACCGCGCCCCAGTTGTATTGTGATGTGTTGTATTGTATTGTATTGTACTCCACGTTTATAATGCGACCGAGCCACCCGCAGTAAAGATCCAAGAAATTAATCTCTGATAAACCGACCGACCGGGAAGCGAACCCAGGGCGCCGGCGTGGCGAGCGGGCTACCAACCCACTCGGCCACTCAGGATCCTGCTGCCATGGCATGGTGACTACCCTTATCCAACTGAGTTTATCATTCCATCTGACTCATACATGTGTTATTGCATGCACTTGAATTCTTCAATACAACACCATATTGTTTAATTTGAATGACACAATTGTTATTATTAACTGTTTTGCATATTTCAAAGTGTAATTTGAACCCAAAGCCTTTTGTCAAGCAAAAGCCTTTACATGCCTTTTGTCATGCAAAAGCCTTATAAAACTATATATTACCGACAGTTTTTCTATTCTCCGTAAAAATTAAATCTTACATAAGAAACAGAAACACTGGTCACTTCAAGAGAATTTTTATATATTTTTTATATTGAACATTAATAACTTGGTTTAATTTAAGTAAATAACAACTCTAATTATTTGATTTCAAATCATAAATGCATACACTGTCCCAACTGTTACAGGTTCAAATCATTCAGTAAAATAATATCAGTTACAACTCACTTGTTACAAATTTGCTTTATTAGAACAATTAGTTTTTTTGAAGTTTTATTAACACATTGCAAAAAAAATGCTGATAGTGCTAATACATAGAATAGAGGCATCTTTTACAACATTCAGAGAAAAGCCTCAACACTTTAACGACAAGCTGCATTGGTTTCCCAGTCACTTTAGTACACTCTCATCGTTAAAATGTTAAATCAATTTGAAAATATATTCGTTACAGATTTAAGCACACATCAGAAGAACTGAACATTCACGAACAATCACAGAAGCAACATTAAAGCTTTGTATGATCAAAAGCAAAGCTGTTACCTTGCATGTTTACACACTGGTAAATTTCAAATTAGAAACACCTTCTCAGTGTGGAAATTGGAACTGCACTACTAAGCAATACAACAGGTCCTGCTGTTTGGCACAAACAGTTTTTCTTCAAGCAAAGTGATGCTATCCCAGAGTCCAGAAGTTGTGCTCAAGAAAAGAAAATCCCACTCAAAGAATGCCTGTTATATACAGAAGCGATCCACAAAATCAAATTATCACTAAAAATTCCAGTCCACTCTTCAATACTTTCCTAAAGGACCCCACAAAATCTGGAAGAGCCATGCCAGGAACCAAAAAACACGAAACATAACCCTCACACACGAATAACATTTACAGTTTGCAGGCAGACTGCTCACATGAGTTTAATTTGCACATATCAACACATATCAAACACATCAACTATCATTTAATTAACTGAAAGAAGAAAGCACAGCCAAAGACAGAATTCACGTTGACATCAAGCTTGCACGTTAAACAGCTTAGAAGCTTTACAAAATAATTTCTAACATCAGCCATTGCACTTTCAGCGGAAACTACTCATTTTTCCAGAACGGCTCAGGAACCATCAAATTTTCAATCAAAGTTCACATGCCAGCAACCATTAAAGCGTTTGTATTTTAGAGGTGAAAGGAATCATCTGGTGGTACAATAACCAACTTTATCGTGCACAACACTGAATTGCTCACGTTTTATAAATATCTTCAAAATCCAAGTTAGTGCGAGACTTTTAGGTCGAGCGATCAAGTAGCAGAACTCAAATAAAAGTGTCAATTGATATCAAGAGTAATTATTTGTTTCGATCGAACAACGTCAGCTTTTGCTCGACTTGTCTTTCAGCGACCAGAGAGGATCGAGCTGGCTCAGTGGATCGCTTAGATCTGTGGAACCTTCAGCCAAAGATCGACTCGGATTGAGGAAACTCGCCTTCGTTATCTTCTTCTTCGTCGGCTGCGAAACATCCATCTTGAACGTGCTAGGGTTCTGAAGGTCGGCTAGAGACAGCGGAACCTGATTTAGCGACGGCGACGCGGAACTCGCACGGGAATTAGCGGCCGAGGATGACCCAGATTTTTCCAGTGCTGACGGAACATCGGTCGGCATTGCTACTGAACTTTGACCTGATCCGTTTTCTTCCGAAGGGACCTCTTTTCCATTTGTGCTGGGGAAAGGAACATCAGTTGGTGTGGTCACTTTATCGCTGTCCTTTTCCTTTGGTAGGAAAGACTCCTCCGGTGCTTCTGGCACTGTTGGGGGTGATATGGATGCAGACAAATGAGTTGTGGTACTTGCGTTGGAGTCTACCATCACCGCCTGACTCTGAATGGAGTGCTGGTGGCTGCTTAACTTTGCAACGGATGATTGTAGGCTCGAGATGTTCGAGTGACCAAAGACGAAATCTTCCGATGGGTTTCTGGAGTGAGTCTTGTCACCCGGGTGTGGTAGCTTATCGCCGAATGAGGCCTTGGTCGTCAGAATTCCACCTGGCACAAAAATGCAAGGTTTCGATTAGGATTAGTTGAAAAGGCTTCTTGTGCATCAACGGTTCACATTACGGTTTATATTGTTTATCATTTATTTTATATCAGCATTGTCATTACTCTTGCTATTATTACTATGATTATCGTTATTATTGCTGTTTTTTTAATCAGTATTGTCTCTTATTATTATTATTATTACTATTGTTATTATTGCTGTTTTTGCCAGCGTTGTCATTACAATTGTTAATATGTTTTTATCATTGTTATTGATATTATATTTTTAAATAATGTCTTTGAACTGTTATTATAAGAACTATAGAAGGCACCGATCCGTACGTTTCATGAGCAGATCTCGTGCGTAGTAGAGAATGGCGTCGTAGCAGAATTGCAGTTGTTCCTTGTGCTGAACGAGGAATTTGCGTTTTCGTCTCAACGAAGTTATCAGCTCCGGAATGTTGATGAGTCCGTGTCCTTGGTTGATCTCCTGAATTCCGGTGTAGATGACACTGAAGGCACCCGTTCGACCAATACCGTTGCTACAAAATCATAATTTCAGTCAGATATCTTCCTAATCATGCGAGGAAAGTGTCATCCCGGAGACATTCAAATCACAGCCCCATGACCTATTGCTTCAACTTATGACTGCTATTTAATAATTGAACTCATGCACAGAATTACTATAATTGATAGTTCAGTGGTTAGAGTGCTGGACCGTCAACCAAGAGGTCAGGGTTCAAATCTCCACCACAGTAGGACTCTGTTTTGAGACTTCACGCCATCTGAGCCCCTAGGTGAGTCCACTATAATGAGTACACTGTTGGTGGGAAGATCAGAAAGCGAGGGAGAAGACTGGCCTTCTGCCCTCATATGCGAGACTAAGAAAAAGAAGTCGCTAACACTTCATACCCAAGGCTGCCTCTCAGGCTAGCATAAGGGACTGCTCTTCTTCTATGGTCTAAAACTGTCAAACTATGGTTCATGTACAACCATACCCCCACCCAACATTACCAACAATATCACCATTGCCAACACCTCCAACCCAACAATAGCTCTACTGCTAACACCACGCTACCAATAAACTGAATTGAATTCTCTGGCAAATAGCCGCCAACACCACCACAAACAATAACACCATCACGAATACTTCTGTCATCATCACCACAAATATATCAACCACTGCCACCATCACCATACCATCCAACAACCTAAATTCACAATCAAAACAACATTTTACAATCTGTGACTCTGTCAATCAACACATCGATTCAATCCAATCACTAAATCAGTTCACAATCTTAGCTGCAATGTACTCTGTCAATCAATCATCAATCAATCAACAATCAATCAATCAATCAATACAGAACAATCGATACATTGAATCTTTTCTGCTCCTACCTGCAGTGGACAACAACCGGCCTCATCAGACTTCGCTGTTGAATATAGAAATTGTGAATCTCCGTTATAAATTGAAGCAACGCCGCTGGAGACTCTGGTACCACACTGCCAAAACAAAACAACATGGAACCAGTTAATTTCGGTTGCAAGTTCACCTTTCTTCAAATATATACAATAATATTCATTCATTCATTCATATTGAACATATATATATATAGCACCCTATTGAAAGCTGAGTCAGCTGACTTGGGTGGCTGTTATCAAAAGTGTTACAGTTTGAATTCGTTGTAAACTAGCAATTTATCATCAAACTTGACCAGATAACATTTAATTCAACCAATGCCACAATAAGTGCTGTGACCATAACAAACTCAAACAATGACAGAAGTTTGAATGATGACAATCATCTCACTTTACAGAATTCATAATTTTTCTAACTTTACAGATTTCATACATTTATCTAACTTTACAGATTTCATACATTATTATCACTTTACAGATTTCATACATTTATCTCACTTTACAGAATTCATACATCATTCTCACTTTATAGACATTTTTCTTACTTTATAGAATTCCTAATTTTTTTACTTTCTAGAATTCATACATTTTTCTCACTATAGAATTCATACATTTTTCTCACTCTATAGATTTCATACATTTTTCTATTGGTTACATATGTAAATTCCACTTACGCTGGTGGCCACTTGAGGAACTGCATGTGTACAACAGATCTTGATTGGCGAGTCTGCAAAACAGATACGAAGGACCTCATAAGATCTCAAAAACCGCAAAAAATAAACTTGAGTATTTCTGAAGTCTATCTTCTGCCTTAACTCTAAATCAGCAGCCTTAAAAGATAATTAAATGAAATACAAACGTTCTGAAGCAGCCTCCTGAATGTGGTTACATAAACATAACCAATTACATCCAATCTCATGATTTCTCTAGCGGTAAAACTCGATGGCAGCTTGGAACCATGGAAATAAACGTCAGCAAATGCACATAGTTAAGCCGTAAAAGCATGGCTAGCACTTAGATGTGACAAGCCATCTAGAGCCCTTCATTCTCTGAGTTTGCAGACGTTAAAAGGGTGTTATCATCGGATAGCTGGGCTCAGACAAATGACCCTTTGACCACAGACTCACAATCCTGATCAGTATCCACTGGGAATTGTAAACAACTGCTTTCAGGATGATGAACGAGAGAAAATAACTCTGTTGAAACGGAGGATTTATGTAGAAGCAATTGTACTTTGCATAAAAAAGCATTGTTCGTTTGAACAATGTTCTTACTGTTTTGTGAGATATTGTTAGAATTCGTTCGATCCAGTCTGGTTTTGTTTTGATCGACTGAAGCGTCAGCTGGAATGATCCATGCGTGATCGTATGACCTTTCTCTTGTGGCCAGTATGGATGGTTCTGATACAGTTAGAAAGCAGAAAAAAGAGAAATTACAACAGTTTAATTTATAAAAGGCAATTTTAAAGATACCCAAGAATCACAATTTTTTATTCATCATCATCAACAGTTCCTGACGCCAGCCATTTGGCGGCGATGGGTACGAATAAATTATATCCACTGTCCTCGGTCATTTGTCAAGTTCATTGCTCCCCTTAGTGTTAGTCCAAGTGATGTTATGTTCTCATTTATAATATCTATCCAGCATAGTCTTGGTCTGCCTTCTTTCTCTTTCCTTCGAATCTTGCATGTAGTGCATTGTGTTGGATTCGGTCAACTGGCATTCTCTCTACATGTCCAAACCATTTGAGTCTTCGTTGAACGACTTTGTCTAACATATTTCTTTGGATACCTAACAATTATCGTTATTATAATCACAATAATTTATCAAATCAAACAACCTACGTGGTTGTCAGATGATGTGGAACATACCTTAGTTCCTGGTTCCACCTCAGTGCACAGCATCACGATCACTTCGGTTCCCTGGTCGTGGATCATCTGCCAGAAATCAACGAATGTCGCTGGAAGCGGCGACTGGGTTGCAATGAATTCCGGACAACTGACCGTCTCACTCTGAAAGAAACGACGCAGAAACTGGTTTAGGTAAAACTTTCAACATCGTTGTTTCCCATCTTATTATTATTAATCATAAGTTCCAAATGTCTAAAACATTACTCTGAAGCGCAGGGCACCAACTTATTCAAGAGTGCTCCATCTTGTCAGAGGGTTGTCGGGACAGATCCAGTGGAGGCATGGTTACCAGGGAGACTGTAGATAGAAGGCAGAGAAGCTGCTCAATTATTTTCATTATGCATTTACTTAGTGCAACTATCTAATGATCGATGGTGCTGAGCAGTTGTGAGTGAAGGACAAGTCAAGGTCCTTAGACAGTGATCGTCTCGAGTGAGGAGGCTCAAACCCATACTCTGCATTACAAGGCAAACATCTAACCAATTTACCATTGTGCCCCACAGGTAACACACTTCATCATATAAAACTATACAAACTCCTCAGATATCGAAAATGAACTGCTGTCCGTGAAAAAGCTGGTGCCCTGTGCTTGGCTTTCGAGTGGCGCTTTAGAAGTTTGGAGATTACCAAGAATAAAGTCCAAAAAGTCACACAACCAAACGTTTGCCAATGCCTCTGTTTGAATGAGTCTGGCTATTTAACTGTTTCAAGCAAATACGTCTGCTACACTTTTATTTAGAAGAAAAGCGAAGTAATAAAGAAAAATGGAGAATGAATTGCTAGTGGAAAATCTGGTAAAACTTAAGCGCATTTTTGAGAGTGAGACTAACCGTCAGGTGACTTGCGTTGATGTAGTCGTCTGCAGCTCCCGTCAACATTACTCTCGTGTTGTCAACTGTTAATGATACAATATTCCGCAGTTCAGTTACAAGAGTTATGCAAAATACCGCGTGAACTCATTTACACATTTTCCGTTTACATACCATTCTGCTCCAGATAACATAACATGATTATGCTACGTTCCCCATAACACAACACATGTTATAATATGGGTTGTCACCCACAGCTATTAACTTAACACTTTAACAACAGAGCTGACATTGGTTTCCCACGTCACTTTTAGTATACACTCATCATTTTTCGCCTGGGCCTCTCGGTCTCTGGGAGTGCTTCTGAGTAGTTGCTATATAAATTTTTGAATGAATGAATTCCCAGTCACTTTTATGAATAAAGTGTTAACACACTGTAGCAGTCGACGCACTGTACAAGAACTGCAGTGCAGTAACATACATTGACTAGTTCAGCATTACACCTTTTTATGCATGGTCTGGCTAATATGCTGTATCATAAGTCACATCCCCCTCCATTCATGCCGTTAATACCTCTGACATAATCGTTCTTCATCATAAAACCGTGATGCACTTACATGGCATGACGTCTGGATACCGATTTTTCAGAGGGTAGCATCTTGCGATAGCCATAGAGAACTGCTTTGCCGTCTTTTCTTGATCGTCATTCAATTCCTGAAATCAGCAACACACACACACACACGTACGTATTAAAGCACCTGAATGGTTTGTTCACAATGTAAGACTTGCCTTTCCAAATTGCATATCCACCGTTGGCTGCCTCTCTGTCTTAGCGGACTGATCGTCCTGGATGTTGACCTGATTACGGCTTTGACCTGACCTTGATTTAGTGCCCAATCAGCTGAAGTCTTCTGAATTGGACACTGGCATGACAGAATTTACTAATTCATAATAATAATAATAATGATGATGATAATGATAATAATGATAATAATAATAATAATACAATAATAATACAGAAGATAAGTGGGGTCATGAAAACATGACGTTACATTACACCAGATGCAACTTAAAGTGAATGAGTGTAAACTAAGTGCAAATACATTAAATTGAATGTAAATGTAAAAACTGCAGTGCGGAATACCTTCCATTCTTTTTCCAGTGGTGTGTATTTCCCCAGCGTCTCCTTGCACAGTGCATCCACGTGCTTCTGAAACTTCTCCACCTCGGCCACAAATCGTCCGAGCAGATCCGGATCAGTGTACGGATCGCGTGTGCTCTGCTTCAGGTTCTTTCTCGTCTCCTCCTCCTTCTCCCTCCTTCGATCTTCGGCCGTGATGACCTTTGGAATCAGAACGTTCTCCGCGCCAGATGACAGCGGCTGACTTTTCGGACTCGCAGACAGCAGTTCGTCGAGCGTTGACGACGCGTTAGAAGAAACGGAATTACGCCGTTCGACGCTTGACTGTCCCGAATACGGCACTGTGTTGTTGTCTACAGGCGTGGCACCATCGAAGGTGCCTGCTGGTGCGACTTCAGAAGAGGCACCGCTGGATAACGGCGCTTTTGCCGATGGATCGGAGGCTAGGGGTTTAATCGGTTGGAGGGGACTTGGCAGAGAAGAAGGTATTTCCTGGGTGGGACTCTTGAAGGAGTTTGGTGGAGGATACCAGTTACCCTGGGCCGGATGAGAGGTGGAGGGGATGCTGGCAGTGGTGGTTGCTGTTGGGTATACCCCCGGTTGGGCAACTTGGCCGTGGATGTAAGTGGGAGCTTGGTAGGGGTAGCCAGTAGTAGGTGCCTGGGCTGGCATAGAAGGAGGTTGCATAGTAGGGTAAACTTGCTGACTGCTTCCAGGGTGTGTTGGAGCCGGTTGATTGGCTCCCGGGTAGCCTGGTGTTTGGTGACTAGGTCCGGGGTATGACGACACCTGATGACCGGCTGCTGAAACCGCTGGTGGATGCTGACCAGCTGGCACCGGCTGTGCGGGTGCCTGCTGACTGGTTCCAGGATACGCTGGCATTTGTCGAATGGCTCCAGGGTAAGCCGACACTTGCTGACTGGCTCCAGAGGGCACTGGTGCCTGTTGACTGGCTCCAGGGTAAGCTGACATCTGCTGACTGGCTCCAGACGGCACCGGTGCCTGTTGACTGGCTCCAGGGTAGGCTGACATGTACTGACTGGCTCCAGAGGGCATTGGTGCCTGTTGACTGGCTCCAGAGTAAGCTGTCATCTGCTGACTGGCTCCAGACTGTGGCAGTTGCTGATATGCGCTGGTATTGGATGATGCTGGAGGCATACTCTGTGGATTGATGGAGCCCCGTGGCTGATACGACCCAGGTCTCGGCTGAGGTGGCTGCTGGTAAGGTCCTGTTCCAGTTGGCTGCTGGTATGTTCCTATCGCTGGTGGCTGTTGCTGATAAGAATTCTGTGGATGTTGGTAAGAAGTAGTTACAACCATCTGTGGCTGCTGGTAAGAACCTCCTCCGACCAGCTGTGGACCTTGGTAAGAACGGGTAACAACGGGTTGTGGTGGTTGATAGGAACCAGGTCCAACCGGTTGTGGTTGGTGACTGGTTCCAACTGGTTGTGGTTGTTGGTAGTTACTGGTTCCAACCGATTGTGGCTGGTGGTACGAACTGGTTCCAGCTGATTGTGGCTGTTGGTAAGAACTGGTTCCAACTGTTTGAGGCTGGTGGTAGGAACTGGTTCCAGCTGATTGTGGCTGGTACGGTCCACCAGGGACAGTGTAAGACTGGCTAACTCCAGGAATTCTATTATCAACCATTCCCGCATTTGCTCCGACCCCAGGCGGATACTGGACATGCTGATTTCCTGCAGCATGCAGTGGACTTCCTGATGCACTGACCTGGAAATTCCCCGAGGGTGGCTGACCACCAACACTGCCCCTGATGGTCTGTTGTTGTGCCTGGGCCACGCTGTTTGGTGGCGCCCCCTGCTGGCCACCGGGCAGATACTGTTGACTGGAGACCGGGTATGGCTGGTTGTGACCAACACCGGCTGAGCTCGAATATGGCAGACTTGTGGTAAACTGCTGATTCGAATAAGCGCTGGACACTCCCACTGCAGCTCTTTGGTGAGAAGGAACTTGGCCGGGAAGTGCTTGACTGACAGGGCCTTGACCTTGAGGACCTTGATTCTGTGCCGCCTCATAAGGAAGTCTTTGGCCCATCTGACCTGGACCTAGTGGTCCTTGGCCTTGGTAAGCGTGTCCTGGTGGCCCTTGTCCTTGGGGACCCAAAGACATCTGGCCTGGCAGTCGTTGTCCTATATGGCCTTGACTTTGAGGTTGCTGACCTTGACCTACAGAAGCCTGACCTTGACTTGGAGGTAGCGGACCATAGGGCCCCTGACCAGGCTGATAATGAGGAACAGGCACACCACCCGCAGAGTACTGGACCGAACTGGGGCCATAGGGTCCGCTTGCAGGGCCAGGACCATATGGACCACTGGCTGCAGGCTGTACCGGGCCGGTGTAACCATAAGAGGTCAATCCACCGGCTGTCCCTTGGATGGAAGATGCTCCTCCTGGATGCGAGGGAGCTACAGCATAGCTCATTCCTCCCGGGCAGTACCCTCCAGGTGATGAAACCACAGCAGAGCTGGGGAGACCCGGCTGAGAACTATTAGGCTGTGACTGGGCAGGAAGGCACTGAGAACTAGGGTACTGGTGGGATGTGGGGTAGCCTGCAGACGAAGCAGACGAGGGCGAGACCTCGGCCCTTGGCTGACCCAGAGCGAATTGCTGCGACTGTGGTTGCATCCCTGAAGAGGTAATGACAGGACCCGGGTAGCCCGACTGGGGGATCTGAGGCCTGGCTGGTTGCTCTGTGGGTCCACCGGGGTGGGCGACACCATATGAGGGGTTCATCGAGATGGCTGATCCATGGCTTTGGTCGACACGATGCGTTGAACCAGGAGCACCGGGTGGAGCAGTGGGGGACAAAACGGAGTCAGCTCCAGGCAGTCCTATTCCTCCACTGTCTGTGGCTCCACCCATGAAGCCTGTAGCTCCGCCCACAGGACCTGAGGCTCCACCCATAGTGCCTACAGCCCCATACACTGGGTCTTGTCCGTTGCTACGAAAGGTCGGATAGTTTCCTCCCATTGTGGCTGCTGTTCCAAAGGAACTTCCGTTCGATCCAGCATTGGTATTCGTTCTTTCGCTGGAGGAATTTCCAGGCGACTGGATGCCTGGCTGACCTGGAACGGTGAGCGGCGATGGCGGATGGCTCGCAGACAACTGTGGGAGATGAACTGGAGAGGCGGAATGACTGTTGGGCAGGGAACCAGGCTGCTGACCGCTCGCTGAAAATGGTTGACTTCTGTAATCAAACCCTGGAGGCAATTCTCCGGGAAACTGGGCACCGGCAGCATTCGAAAAAGCGCCACTCCTAGCGTCGCTCGCTCCGGCTTTCGTAGACTTTGGTCCGAAGCTTCCCGGTTTCATGAATGGTAGAAAGTCCTTCAGTTTTGGAGCGTCTGATGCTGCTGCTTCACCCGCATATGGTGCTACACCTCCCGGACCGTAAGAAGACGGCAGGCTGAACTGTCCAGGCATTGGCAGGGGAGGCATTTCCGGTAAACCCATTGATGGATCGGGCATCCTAAAATTTTGTGGCATCGGAAACTGGCCTGGCTTTGGAGCGGTAGGTCGCGCTGGAGGAGGTCCTGGAACAACAAGCACAGCAGATGTTGACATTAGACATTTTTAAAACTGTTTATAATATTTTGTCGTTTTTTGTTCTACTGATAACTGTGCTAAATGGTGCTATTTTTTACCACTGTATCCATTGTTCCTGTAAAGTGTGATTGTTTGTCTTGTGCCAATAAAAGATTCCTTACTTAGATAAGCATTCCACCATTTACACCATCATCCAATGTTAGAGGACATAACATTAACGGCTTTTCAGCAGAGTCTTGTGTTACCTTTAGGAGCCAGTCTTTCCAATATCTTGTCTCGTTCCTCCTGTTCTATCTTGCAGACCGATCGCGTTCTTTCGAGCAGCCGGGAAACATTGGAGTCGAGCTTTCCGTAGAATTCGACGCCTTTCTGAGTCTTGGCCAGAAGATCCTCGTAGACTTCGTACGACTGGATTATCGCTCGGACCATAGCGTCTCGTCTGTTTACATGAAAGAACCATTAAGCAAACAACAGTAAATAATGAAGTGATAACAAGTCTTGATCGTAGTCCAGGACACCTCTGTCATTGTGCTGAGGTAAGGGTAACGTAGAATTATTTGATTAACCCTTTAACGTAAGTAAGTAAGTAAGTAGTTTATTCACCACAAAATAAAGCAAAATGACAATACACAAATTTGACAAACCGAGTGGTGGGCTACCGGTGAAGTCACATAGGACTCATCTTGCCGGTCACCATATAACGACGAACTGCCTATGGTTTCCCATACATTTTAGTACACGCTCGTCATTAAAGGGTTAAAAAATAATCATTGTGGCAGCTAAGCATCCTGGATAAAACATGATGGTAACCAGTGAAGTTAAACAATGCAAAAAGGAGGCTTTGTTCGTCGATTGGTGACAAGTTGTTCACACATTGATACACCTAACATTCAGATCTACTGATCTTGAGCATTTTAAACAAAATAAATAAATAAATCATGAGACTATTAATGTCTTGATGGCTGACCTGGTGTTGACCTCGAGAAGGTCGCGGCGTATGCGAGCGAACTTGGCGTTGGCCTCCGTCAGAGCTCGGAGAATGTTGGCCTGGGCGGCCATGTTCTGGTTGAGCAGGTCCACTAACCGATTGTGTTTGCCGATTTGTTCGTCAAAGAATTCCTGTCAACATATCAGACAAACTCTCAACACATGATATAACATAACATGCTAGACAATACCTTAGTGCAGGCTCAGAAGTGCCTCAGAATTACTTATAGTTGAACGTGGGCTGACAAGCAACCTTGCTGAACTTGAAGACTGACCTCGAGGTTCTTTGATTCTTTCGTGACCAGAGTGGACGTTATATCATCTTTGTGGACTTGGTCGCGCAGCTGCTGCTCCAGATGGCGCCTCTGGTTCTTCATTTCGTCCACTTTGTCCATCAGTCGCTTCATCTCCTGCATTGTCGCATCATCCTCAGCAGCTGAGAACATCCAGCCAAGTCACAAAGAAATACATCAGTACACAGCTAAAAACACTGGAATATGCTACAATGTTAATGTAATCAATTACGATTGTATTACAATCGTAATTGATTACATTAAATGTAATCAGTTACGATTGTAATGTAATCAGTTACGATCATAATGGAATCATCTACGATCGTAATATAATCAGTTACGATCGTAATGGAATCATTTACGATCATAATGTAATGCAACTGAGCATTTATATAGCTCCTTTCAAAGTGTCGTCAAAAGTGACGCTAACGCAGTTATCCATCTGATCTACACAGGTCTGACTTAAGCTATACAAAGTGGTCTGTCCAAGCATCAATCGATGGTGCTGAATAACTGAGTGAATGACTTGCTCAAGGTCCCTACACAGAAACCGTCTCAGAGGAGGAGGTTCAAACCCGTACCCTATACTTTACAAAGCGAGCGCTCAACCAATCGGCAACTAAAACCACATTTCAGTTCTACTGCATTGTATGATATTCATTCATTCATACTGAAAATTTATATAGCGCCCCATCAAGAGGGGCACTGCCAGCCCACAAACAGCTAAACAGAGAAGACGTATGCCATTGGGGATATGCTTACAGAAACTTGAGTTGTATGTTGGGAGCGCTTGTTGTAGTTCTTCGAGCGATCCGCTGAGCAGACGGAGGTTCGTGATGTGAAGACGCATCAGTTTGTTCAGTTCATTGTTCGATGTTGACGCTTTGTTCAGTCCTTCTGTGCACTTCTGACGGTCCTTCTGAATCTCATCAATCACTGCACTCGACGAACGCTTCGTTCCATAAACCTCCTGAAACAACAATTTCTTATGAAAAGCAGCTTTTCCATTTCTCTCAGTCAAAGAAATGAGAAACTGATTGATTGATTGATGATCATTTCAACAATCATCACAAATCATATGCATAAAATAAAACTTCATGGTCATTTAAGAAATCATTTAAAATCATATGTAAAGAATCTGTACAAAGAATCTATCCCAATCAAAGAAAAGATCCTTTACCATTGATTACATTACAAACCAGACCAACTTCACTGGCTGCCTATTCCTTTCCAGGTTCTGTTAAAGTTCCATCTCCATTGCAACTTACTGCCTTAAGACACGTTTTCTTGGGCTCATATGTCGGAGCCCTGCTCCTGAGCAGACATACTGAAAAGGCACTACATAAATTCACCCAATTAGTTAACATTAAACAACATTAAACAACAGCATTAGTTTACATTGTAGGTCATGATACACTACTTTTCATTGCAATAACAATAACATGATTTTGGAAAATACAACGGAATCATATAGAAACCAAGGTGACCTTCATTTCCTTGTCCTTTCGTTCATTCTCATCCAGCAGGTCTCCGATTTCCTTCAGATTCCCTTCAACATCCGTAGAAATGCCAGATAATGCTGCCAAACAGAAAAACACACACAAAGTAAATATCCACAAGACTTATGGTAATAAAAAACCTGAGCACCTACATCACTCTAACAACGTTCGAGGTACTGATTGTGAGTTAGAATTGTTTTTCGTAGATGTAGTATCTTATATGGCAGTATATAGTATATTCTTACACTGCATGGCGTCGATGAGGTCTTTAATGGCATCTGGTTTGACGCTGATGGCAGCACACTTCTCCAGGAGGGCCTGAGGCAGTTTCTGCGGCTCTGGAAAGATGGAAGAAGGCTCCAGCTGAAGACTCAGCATGAACTGACTGAAAGAAAGTAAACAGGAGAGTTCACAAGTATGTATGGAGGCACATGCATATGTAAGCATTTATGTACATTACATATGTATATATTTGACCACAACATACTCCTTCACTGCCTTGAACACTTGTTCGTTTCTGATGCCGTGTGCATAACGATAACGGTATATAGTTAAGTCATTAGATGAAATCCAATTAGTCAGTATGTATTTAGTGCCTTTCAAAAGTCCCAAAACGATTTTAAAGTCATGAAGAACAAAGAGTTTGTCACAAAGCAAACAATGTTCAAGGTAACTGAAAAAGCAACACATGGCATCGGAAAGATTTTATGAAACATCGAATCACTCACACCAAGTCTTTGTCCTTCTCCTCGATATTTGTTCCCACCTTCCGAAGCAGCTTTGCCTTCTCTTCGCTAAAACAACCAACTAAAGAAGATGAACAAAGGAAACTGGCAAAAACTATAACACTGACCTGGAAACAAAGAATCAAAACCCTACTAGTCACAGGATGCAAGTTTCTCCACAGGAAACATATTCAGTCATTCACGAACATTTCTGGTACTTAATCAATACCAACGGTTTTAATCCAGGCCTAAACAGTTCCAGAAAGAAACCTGTTCACAAGAGGGATGCAGTAGCTGATTGCTCAGAGCACTCGTCTTGTAACACAGAGACTATGGGTTTGAGGCTCCTCTTGCTCTGAGACGGTTTCTATGTAACACTTTAACGACGAGCGTGTACTAAAAGTGACTGGGAAACCAATGCAGCTTGTCGTTAAAGTGGTAAAGACCTTGAGCAAGTCCTTCACTCACAATTGCTCAGTACCATCGACTGATGCATTATTTTGCTAACTGAAGTAATATTTTGTTCGTAATGACACTTAACATCATAAAAGGCTCGCACACATAGAGAGCCTCAGAGTAGGTATCTTGAACTATATAAATTCCCTGAATGAATGAATGAGATACTGGTGCTTAATAACTGCATATTGCATAATAATAATAATGTTGCTGCTAACTACCAGTACCAGCAACGCAATGTGCCTCCAAGCAGTTGCAATAACTACCACGTCCTCTGTTCTTCACCCAAGTTTTCCTCATATCTAGCAGGACTCATAGTCGATTAAACAGAAATTCAGTGTTCATTTATACAATTCAAAAACCTTATTTCACACCTATAAAGTGAGGATGCCTTGTGTGCTTCCATTGGCACCAGCTTCTTAAAGATGTCAGCACCAGAGACTTCAGGATCGCTAGTGTTAAACGGAATGCCCTTCACCAGAGGAGCACCTGCAATAAAATCACAGGAAAGAATTAACCATTTCACTATTTACTATCAACCATTTACTGTTCAATATAAATCATTTACTATTCACTGTCAGTCATTTACACTTTCACTATCAACCATTTACACCTTCACTATCAACCATTTACACCTTCACTATCAACCATTTACTGTTCAATATAAATCATTTACTATTCACTGTCAGTCATTTACACTTTCACTATCAACCATTTACACCTTCACTATCAACCATTTACTATTCACCATTAACCATTCACCAACCATTTACTATTTAATATTCAACAATTCCATTTTACTACCAAACTCACCAACTTGAGAAGAAAAACTTCTGCTTTGCAATAAGCAGAAACGTTTGCATACATCAGTGGATAAAGGGTTCTTATTTGAAGTGAATATGCAAACTATCCCAACAAAACTACTTCTTTGAATAATTTAATGTAAAGTAACAAAGTAGCAAAGTTGGCTTCAGGAAGTTACATCCATCTAGGCTGGATATGGAGCATAGCAGGAAACTGCTTTTCATCTTGTGAGCTGACAAAATCCCTGATGCTCAACTACTGTGGAAGAATTACGAACCTTTAACTTCCGGAAGGGTGTCCAGTGCGGGAACTTTGTCATGATACACGAAATCGTTGTCCTTTTTTGCTGCATTGTATCTACAATGATAAAACCCAGAAATGCAGAACAGGACCAATGATGACAGAAGGCTCACAAAGGATTCTATGTGTGACCCTGGCAAAAAAACGGGACCACTTGTCGCTTACTAGGTCAGCCAGAAAGTGGCTAAGTGTCCTTTGCTAAGTGGCCTTTTCTAAGTGGCCTCTCCTAAGTGGCCTCCTTTCCTAAGTCACCTTTCTTAAGACCATAAATATTGATATCTGCCTTTAATTCATTCACAGTATTCTTTCAGGAAATCACAACAAAACGCTTAGATGGGATTTTCCGATTCCAACTCACTTTCCTCCGACAACATCTAGGGTGAATCGAAGTGAATCTTCGATCGCTGCGTCCTCCGCTTTGTTCAGCTTCAGCGCTTCGTTGAGTCGATCGAGGGCGGCGTTGAAGTAGGTCAGGCGCTCACCCCACTTCTGCTGCTCCTCCGACTGAGTGCCGAGGTAGAGGTACATGATGCACTGGTAGAAGTTCGTCTTTGTCTCCAAGCGCCTACGCCACTCCTACACAATGCAACACAACACCAGCTCAGAAACTATGAATGGCCACATTAGTGATAATAGTAATAGTAATAATAGCAGCAGCAGCAACAATAATAATAATAATATCGCAGGGACCTGCGACCAGGAATGGATGAGGCAGATATAGACAAGTACCTGAGATAGGATGTGGCAGTTCCCACTAGGCAATTTTGCACGAGATTTAGAATCTTATCATATTCAATGCATTCTCGGTATGGTAGGGTGTGTAAGAGAAGCATAATGTACAAATTGCAATTAGCACACAGTGAGTGTAATCCAATGAGTGACATTAGCGAGTGGCGACCGAGTGTGTACCCAGTAATCTACTGAATGTGTGAGCAAGCAATCTAATACAGTCCAGCATTTATGTAGCTGCAATGTGAACAGATGATCGTGAACATAGACAAGAAGACCGGATGTTCCTGGCCGTCGTACCTTGTATCTTTTGCTTCCGATGATGTTGTTGGGATTGCTTGCGTCCAGGTTCTTCAAAGCAAGTTTGTAGTAGTCGACGATTTGTGCAGCGACTTTTGCTGTAATCGAACTCTTTCGACTGTCGGTCATAGACTTCTCCAAAATACACTCCTGAGCCTGTGCCTACAACATGTCCCACAAACAACCTTTACAAATGCTCACAAACCTATTGACGAAACGTTGATCATCTGATCATCTGTGCCATTGGGTAATGCTTCTAGCCACCTCTGAAAAGGCAACACCAAATGGAAAGCAAAATTAGACTAAAATCACTGCTAACTCACCCGATTGGGAAAACGTTTTCTGAGCTTTAAGAGGAAAATTCAGGACACTAATCTTTCTAAGATTCATGTTATTTATTGTTCACCCATTTCCATCGAACAAGAAGTCAAGTGCAACATAAAACAAAGTTTCGTCATACCAGCCTAAATATACGCTGCCAAGAGTCTACTTCAATAAATGACATCATATGACTATTATAAAACTGACCAGCATAAGGATCGATTTAAATGCGAGAAGCTCATGGCTCATGTCGGAGCTTCCGAACGACCCATACACCTCGTCCAGCTGTTGAAAAGCCCAAGCGGCACATTGAAAGTGCGTGCACGAAACCTTCATGCCCTATAAACAACACAATACATAGCACTTATATGTAGCCCTAAGTCAGTACATATATGTGTTAATTAGCAGCTTCAACAGTGCCATTGTCTAATTAACAACAAAGCATCACCAGATGACACACCAAAGTCGAGCCACAGCCACGTCAAAACCAAAAATTCAGTCTGTTGAGAGAGGCAGCCTATGGTGGATAAGCCAGTTTAAGTAAGGGAGACCGTAGGACCCATGACAGCGGCTTCACATCCACTGAGCAGACTATGTGTAAGGTCAATGCACAAGTTGTGTATGCTAGTCTCACAACTCATCTGGAGATTTTCTTACTCTACGCAGGCATTGCCGGGCAAGACATGCAATAAATAAATAAGTATCTACTATAAGTATCTATTTCCTCGATCTGAGAAAGCTTCCTCATAGTCTCTGCTTATGGTTCAGAATATAACCTCCTGCAGCTTCGACGTGCACCTCTAATCAATTATAAAGGGCGTTGCTGAATTTCAGTCATATCGTATCGTGTAATCAATCCGACAAAATCAATACAGTTCAACAGTTTATTTATTCAATACACCAAACATCTGAAGGTATTTTTTGCAATAAGGTAGCTCATTAACTCAAAAGAATGCGTTGTCACCTCTGGCGTTGTTCTGTTGTCCATTCCACCAAGTATCGAGTGCAACGCTCCGATGTTGTACAGGATGCACGCCTGCTCGAATTTTATGTCCCTGACAGCGACCGTCTGATGGGTGTAGGCATCGTCCCTGGCACACAAGCAAAAAATTAACATTTCTCTAACACACATGTCACCAACTCTTCTTCTTTCTTAGTTGTGACCTACCTCAAGAACTTTCCCTATCTCTACATATAAATTGCTCAACGACTTCTAACTGTTTAAGAATTAAATTGACACAGTTCTTTGAATGTTTCTCCTTTCTTTTAACACAGTTATTTCAAACGTACAATCAAAGTTCTTATCAATACAGCTCAACTGTAACTTCTAACATACAGCTCTCTACTGCATTAAAACATCTACTACACTGTATAGTTCAAATTCACTTTCATCAGCAATTTCTAAGTTTGGGGCGCGCTAACTGCACGTGTAGAGAATCTATCGTCAGCCAAAGTTTAGGCTACTTTAGGCCAAGCGCCCACGAGCCGACAGCGCAACTAAGGCCTAAGACTAAAACGCTTAACAATCGATACACATTATATATATATATATATATCAACCTAAGGAACACCTGTGCTCATTATATATGCAAAACATTAGTTCACATTACCTCCTTCCCTTTCTTTGGATTGAGCAAATTAAACTTAAAAATTTGCGAAATCATCATGTATACTAAATTATGCAATAAACTTAATACTATATAATACAGTAAAATAAACAATCTTATAATCTAGATAAACAATCTGCTACAACATTTAATCGTCCTTTCTTATAATTAACTTCTACATCAAAAGTTTGCAGTGCTAAAGCCCAACGCACCAGTTTAGCAGACTTAGACATAGATTCAGTCAGATAAGTTAAAGGATTGTGATCGGTAAAGATGTGAACTTTAGATTCAATTATTATCTCTTTCAACTTATTTAGAGCCCAAACAATAGCATAGGCTTCTTTCTCTACAGTTGCCCATCTCTTCTGAGTGTCAGTCAATTTCTGACTTATAAATGATACAGGCGTTCTAAGTTGTCAATATCATCGCTAGTAGTAGCAGTAGTAGTGTCCACTACTAGTGGAGTTGATGATCATGGCACAGAGCGAGTTGTTGATGTAGTCTATGTATACATTGCAAGTGACATATCCTCACCTCCTGAGATTGGACATCATAATGAGACGACTGTCACAAGTCAAGTTAACGTAGAGCCTGAAATGGGTATGGAAGCAGTTTCATGCCTGCCTAGCAAGAAAATTAGACTTCGGTGCCGTGATCGAATTGTTTGCAAGCCGGAAAGCCTGCAAAGCACATTTTTGCTACATATAGACTTAATAAGTAGACGTAAGTAGTCATTTAGGCCTGCATTTATTTACTATAATAGTATCTACTATACTAGTCCAGGCAATATACAGTTAGACCTGGGCAAAATTGCTTCTGAAGCTCTTAAAACGGTTTCCTGCCAGTTTCCGTTGCTGAATAACATATCCAAAATCCCACAAAATCTCGACCACGGGGTCACCCCCAAAAGTGCATTTTATCCAAGATGGCGGTCCAATAATGGCGCCAAAACACAAAATATGTTGTAAATCAGGTCAGAGGTAAGCTACAATAACAAATAAAGTGTCGAATATAATATTTCAAGGTCAAGAAATCGATTTATCGTAGTATCAATTCGAATGTTACTATTCAAGATGGCGGCTAATATGGCTGCCAAAACAGAAAAATATGCATCATATATCAGGTCATAGGTTAGCTACAATAACAAACGAAGTGTCAAATTTAACATTATCAAGGTCAAGGAATCGAATTATCACAGTGTCAATAGTGTCCGAATGTTACTATCCAAGATGGCGGCCAATATGGCGCCGCCAAAACAGAAAAATATGTATATATCAGGTCAGAGGTAAGCTACAATAACAAATGAAGAGTCGAATATAATATTTTCAAGTTCAAGAAAGTCGATTTATCGAAGTAGGGTGTCAATGTTCCTATCCAAGGTTGCGGCCAATATGGCCGCCAACACACAAAAGATGTATATCCTCAGCCTTTGGAACTGCTCTTCGGAACCATCATCTTCTCCACGACACTGACGAAAACTTTAAGCGAACTGTCTCTGAGCTATTTAACTCCTACGATCGCTGTGATGACTGAGCCATCTTGGATAAAATGCACTTTTTGGGGGTGACCCCGTGGTCGGATTTTGTTGGATTTTGGATATGTTATTCAGCAACGGAAACTGAGCAGGAAACCGTTTAAAAAGCTTCTGAAGCAATTTTGCCCAGGTTCAACGTATATTTGAGCTAGATTGCCTGGACTATACGGTAAATTTCACTTGTAACTGTAAAAATTAAAATCATTTATCACATTCACATAATGACATTTTCATGTTCCTGTAAATTTCTTTACAATTAGTCAGAGATGGATCTTTTAAACCAGAAATTGATTTTTACATTTACTTTTACTATTATTAAAATTACCATTATTATTATTCATTAAATTTAGTTTGATAGCCTTTTTACAGGCTTACATCAGATTCAGGCGTACAGATAAAATCGAAAAAACAAGGGGCCCTGATAGACTCTGAGAAGTGTGTCTGCCCAGGGGCCCACCTTGGCTCTCGACGCCCATGGAAACTGAACAAAGGTATCTTATGCGTGCATGTAGTAACGTTAAAATACTTTTTACTGCACTGAAATTAATAATTAACTAAAATAAGAAGTAAAATTAATTGAGAACTAAAATAGGAATGATAAGTAAAATTATTTGCAAAGTAAAATTAGAATTAGAAGTAAAATTAAGGACACGAAACTGAATTAAAACTGAATTAAAGGAATTATTTTGAAGTAAAATATCACTGGGCACCAGCTTTTTCACAAGCGCTGCGTCGAGTCAAATGGTTGTCCAAAGGGTAGTCCAAATGAGGTCCGAGCCAGGTTTCCAAAGGGTCAGATCGAGGGGCAGGCCGGGTAGATGTTTAGGCGAGTGTTGTTTACATGTAAGATCGAGAATAGGTCTGGAGTTTCAAATCCATCAGCTTTAGTCTGTTCTCATCTGTAGACTTTCCTTGAACTGCATAATTAGTTTAGCATATTTTGAACTATAGGCCTAGAAAACTTCTGGAGAAAACTTTTTAATACAGGTTAGAGGAAAGAGTTATGTGTATTATTATTATTATTATTATTATTATTATTATTATTATTATTATTATTATTATTATTATTATTTATTGCAACAGGAAACAGAACAGATGACAGTACACATCATGACAGAAAACAAGCACAGAAAATTAAGCCAAAAGCTAAAAAGCTTATACCACCCTGGCCCCTAGTATCTGGTTAACATTTCAGTCAACGTTTAGTGTTACACAGATCCAGATTAAAATATACTAACAGGTAGCTGAGTCCGAATAGTTTTAGTACTATACATTAGACATATTATACATTAAACAGCATCATCATCATAGAGCACATAAATCAGAACCAAAGTAAACAGAGGCAAATTTTATGACCAGATTATGAAAAATGAAATAAAATAAAACATAACACAAATGAAATGAAATAAAGCACTAGTTAATAGCACTACTACATAACTAAGGAATGTGTGCATCGAAGTTGGTCAAGACAAGATTCATAGGGATGGCTTGTTCAGTAGAGACCTATTATTTCTAACAAAGTTAGTTTTCACTGTATTTTAGTAGGTAGCATATTTTCAGTTCTCTTTTAAATGTGGACAGAGATTTCTCTTCTTTAAGGTCATCAGACAGTGAATTCCACAAACGAGATCCCAAGACCTGAAGGTTGCCCGCTCTGGATATACGTTCACGGTTCTCCTCACAAGGCGATCGATCAGGCTTCGACAGTCGACTCGGCCTCAGATCAGAATAGGCCTATACATCTTCGTTCCTCTTCTCGTTAAGGTAGGCCTACATAGACTTATCCTTAATTCTTACGGCCAGCCAATGCATTGTGCTTTATACATGTATATATACTGTATATGGCTCCATCTTCTGCGTTTGCATTTCCGTTTATTCTCTGTGAAACTCCATAATTATATAGGCCTATGTTGCCTCTGAATTTCCATCATCTGCATCATTGTTTCAATCTTTGACAGGCTAGAAGTTTATGTTTCTCTACAAGCTCCTCCACCTTCGGTGTACGCTACAGCACGCGCCTCCATTTAATTGTAACCAAGCAATGCCCGATAGCGCATTGGATAACGCTGGCATGGAGAGCGAGAGGTACCGAGTTCGAGCCGTAGGGCGGATATGCTTTTAATAGGCTGCTATTAGCGCCGTTGTATTTGCAGGCTGTCTGTTCTGTTAGTGATTTGAATTTAAATTGCATAACATGTAAATGTACAGCGCAGTGCGTTGTCAGGCGCTTAATAAAAGAAAACATTATTATTATTTTTTTTACCCGAGGTAGAAATAATCCTTCAGGAACAAAAAATTAGGTTAGGAGTAAAAAACGTTCTCCGAGAAATCAGGCCTCGTCCCAGTTTACACAGCCATCCTGAAATGTGCCTCTGAATGCAATGGCATTGTGGCGCTGCACACAGATGGAAAGACGTTGGAACAGAAATTTAGTTTCCCGTTGATCTCCAGAGACAACTGAAATGCGACGTCCCAGCTCAGAGAGAAATTCTGCACCATCAGCGTTTACAGGTCCAAGGGTTTCAAAGGCAACGGGAACAACATGTGGGTTGCAGGCAACAATGCATATTTGGCAGTCTTATGAACCGCGGCTTGCTCAGCTGCAGAGCCTGCTGAAATTGCAGTCTGTGACAAGTAGGAAGCAGCACAAGTGTGGACCACTGTAGCATCCCAGGTCATGTATTTGCCAGCAGACCAGGGAACAAGTGTAGCACCATCGGGCCGCTTGCCATCGGTCCGCAGAAGACCCGTTGGCTCCTTCGTGCTTGGGACATCTGCACTCTGTAGTGAACGCCAAATTAGATCAGTTATGGCATGATGGCGGATAGAGCGTCCCTTCGAAAGTCTACAAACTAGCCCATGGTGACCATCTGAGCCAACAGCATCTCCGCATTATTATTATTATTATTATTATTATTATTATTATTATTATTATTAATTATTATTATTATTATTATTATTATTATTATTATTATAGCTTTTCCTTCACGTTCACATTAAAGCCTCTCGACTCCGAATCGCTCAATCCGTCAACTTATCGTCTGTACCTTCCTTTTCTTCTAAGAAAATCACCGTGATCAGCTATATACGGTGATTTCCGTTCGTCTGTGTTTGAGTCCTATTGATCGCACGGCATTTGGTAGGCCTAACCAAAATCGTCGACTCGCGTAGAATTCCCTCGTCGAATCCTCGCTCCTTCGTGACCTTGGTTCAATCAAATCGAATCCTACGATGTTGATAACCATAATTTAAATAACAGACGACTTTTCAAAGTTCTCGAGAGATGCGCTCATTGCTTGTACTATACTATCTCTCTCAATTTCAATGTCAATCTATATTGCTGCTATTGCAGCAACCTACTTAATTAGCATTGCCTCAATTAATAGCCTACTTTAGACCGAACTGGAATTTAATGTCCTAGAGAAGGTTCAATTCATGTACCATCATCAACAGCTGTTTAGCGGCGATGTGTTCAGATTAATGATCTCCGCCCATTTAGTAACGTCATTTGCAGTGGCGTAACAAAGTAGCCGGGGGCCCTTGGACATTCTAAACTTGGGGGCCCTTACCCATTATGTATCTACATGTATGTGTCGTAAATAATTGAACATTTATAATTATAGCGCCATTAAGACTATACTCAGAGCAGGGTGCAAAAACCAAGTTTTTCTAAATGAAAAGATTTTCTACTTCGGATCCATAAAACTCATTTTAAAAGAAGTTCTACTTCAAATAATCAGATGCATAAATATAAATTAACTAGAACAGTAGAACCGTAGAATATCATAAAACGAAATTAACAACGACCATACAACAATTGCCCAAGAGAGTTGAAGAGACGCAAAGTGTCTCATTTCTAATTTCAAATTTGTTAAAAACCAAAGAACCAAAATTTGTTTTTGTTTTTGTTTTTGTTTAAAATAAGCAAAACAAAGACCAAAAACAAAACCTCTTAACAAACCCTGACTCAGCTGGGGAGGCGCTTTCTGATGTTAAATGTCATTACGAACGAATAATATTACATCAGTTAGCAAAACAGTACTGTGTAGGCTGATATCTTTCACCGTATGTCAAATGGCTAAATTGGTTGGCTAGGCCCCCCAATTCAGTAATTCAGTAATATTTACTTTCTATGACCATCCATGGTTAATTACACACAGTTACACTTGCATTGTATGATGCAGTTTAAAGAAGACACTACTAACAAAATGATTAGTACAAATAATGAGAAGCATCGGTTTTACAACAATTTTTCTGCCCATGGACTGGCGTTTAGATGGCACAGAGAATCCAGAAGTTTTACAAATAAGGGTAACTATTTGAGTTGTCTGGTTTATCTTGCTTGAATTTGATCCATTCTTGGCGAACAATTTAAAGAATTTCGCGAATTGTGGACAAGGATGTTTTGCAACTTAAACTTTCTCTTCTATTACCCTGTTTGTGACTAGTTGTTAAAAAAGTAACACCGATTCAATTTCACAGAATTAATTTTTCAAGCATTTTTTATATTATACAATATACCATTGCTGCATTTCATTGCAACAAACGAGTACATCACACATAAATATTCTTGCATTTTTTAAAACTAAAATCAAATAACTTCACATTCCTTGAAAATAGCTTATATAACTAATCATAAGTACAGTGTCAATAACACATAACAAAAACAGCTTCAAGTTCAACTTCGTGGGTGTTTGCACATGATAGGCTAAACACCCCCAGAGTCTCAGACTCTCAGTCACAAGTTCAGAAAGAACCCCAAAAAATGTTTGCGCCTAGGTCCCCGTTTTCTGTAAAATCGCCTCTGTTGAGCGATGGTGGTCATTCTGAGGAGGAAGTCCGTGCGAACGGAGAACCCCAAAAGTATACAGCGACGAGGTACAAGAGGAGAGTGCCCCTCGAGGTGGGAATGCATGCCAAGGTCACAACTGAGTATTACCCCGAGGATCCGGATCTTGTCAAACCCGCATTATTACAGCGACATACAAGAGGAGAGTGCCCCCATCGAGGTGGGAATGCATCCAAGGTCAAAATGAGGATCTAACCCGCTCGGCACCCTCTAATATCGAATACATTCCAGCATTTAGATCTCAGTAAATATTAAGTCTAAAATGACATCTGCCTAATGACAACATATAGGGCTATAGGCATTCATTATTCATTAATGTATCCACACACACATGGACCCCACCATGGACCCTCATCCACTCCATCCGCCAACCAAGTTTCGTTCAATCATCCATTCACATTCATTCATCCATTCACACATCCATCCATCCACACATTCCCATCCACCCATCCATCCAAGTCATTCATTCATTCATCTAAACATCCTTGCACCCACCCACCTTCCTCCCTCTCTTCCTTCCCCTCCTTCCTCCCTCCTTCCTTCCACTCCTTCCCCTCCCTCCCTCTCTCTCCATTCCCATCCATCCATCTATGGAGTCTTCATCATCCATTCCTCCATTCATCAATTCATCCATCTCACGTACATCAGCAAAATCAACCTGAGAGAAACCCTATCTGAACATCCAAGCCTTACCCAAAGAGAGGGTGAGGCTCCACCATCAACCACCATCCACCCACCAATCCATTCATCTACCCGTCTATCCATTCACCAAACAGCAAGAGCCACGCGCCAGACCATCAGCCATTCATCCACTCATCCATCACGCCCACATCTAGCTATCTATCAAGCCATTCATTAATTTACTCATAGTTGTAAAAAACATTTTTTATTTTTTTCCAAAAAACCTCGTTTGTACAGGAAATAAAATTTATAAAAGTTTTTTGAATTTCTAAGTTATCCAAAATGCTAAATGTTGTCTTTGTATTCAGTAATCTCTGATTGACTGATAAACTGACGGATATTACTCCAAATCAAGTTCTTATATAAGTCAGAATTGTAAGTAGACCTACAATTTTTAATTAAAGTACATTCTATAGCCTACTTAGAGCATTTAGTTTTTAATTGCTTATGTCAGCAGCATGGATTTATGTGGACTTATGTATACAATTTAAATTTGAAAAGATTTCAATATTTTTCAATTTCTTTTTAAGCCAAACTTATGAAAAAGAGAATAATTTTTGAAGATTACTGCTACTTGGTGTTTACTAATAAAGTTATGGTATTTGCTGATTAAAATAAAATTGTTTAAAAAGGTTTTTAATTTTAAAATGCATTAAAAATGTAGAAAGTCAAATTATTTTCTTTTCCGTTTTATTCTCGTTTTTTCCGTTTTTTATTTTTTTAAATAAAACGACGTTTTTTTCCGTTTTTTTATTTTGATTTGACCGTTTTCAACAACTATGATGGTAGTACATGTATATTCTACCATGGTATATTCTTACACTGCATGGCGTCGATGAGGTCTTTAATGGCATCTGGTTTGACGCTGATGGCAGCACACTTCTCCAGGAGGGCCTGAGGCAGCTTCTGCGGCTCCGGAAAGATGGACGAAGGCTCCAGCTGAAGACTCAGCATGAACTGACTGCAAGAAAGGAAACAGAAGAGTTCACAAGTATGTAATGTAATGTAATGTAATATTTATAAAGCGCCACTTAAGAGCTCTCAGAAGCGCTCAACACATGGCCATCAAACAGCTGAAAATGCGCGTCTTTAAGAGTTTAGAGAAAACCATAACATTATAGCCGCTGCAGCACGCACAGACGGCGGAAGAGCGTGCTCCAGATCCGGCGCTGCAATCGAGAAGTCCCGACGAGCACAGGTGGTGGTTCAAAACGAAGGTATCATCAAGTCATTTCGCGAGGTAGACCTGAGAGCTCGCCGACCAGTTTGAGTGCCAACTGAAGGCACAGTTCAGCATGTATGGAGGCACATGCGTATGTAACCATTCATGTACATTACATATGTCTATATTTGACCACAACATACTCCTTCACCGCCTTGAACACTCGTTCGTTTCTGATGCCCTGTGCAAAACAATAACGGAATATAGAAGTCATTAGATGAAATCCGATTAGTAAGTATGTACCTAGTGCCTTTCAAAAGTCCCAAAACGATTTTAAAGTCATGAAGAACAAAGAGTTTGTCACAAGGCAAATATTGCTCAAGGTAACTGAAAAAGCAACACATGGCATCGGCAAGATTTCATGAAACATCGAATCACTCACGCCAAGTCTTTGTCCTTCTCCTCGATATTTGTTCCCACCTTCCGAAGCAGCTTTGCCTTCTCTTCGCTAAAACAACCAACTAAAGAAGATGAACAAAGGAAAACTGGCAAAACTATAACAATGACCTGGAAACAAAGAATCAAAACGTTACTAGATGATAGTCACAGGATGCAAGTTTCCCCACAGGAAACATATTCAGTCATTCACGAACATTTCTGGTACTTATCAGAAAGAAACCTGTTCACAAGAGGGATGCAGTAGCTGATTGGTCAGAGCGCCCGTCTTGTAACACAGAGAGTATGGGTTTGAGGCTCCTCTTGCTCTGAGATGGTTTCTATGTAACACTTTAAAAGTGACTGGGAAACCAATGAACCTCGTCGTTAAAGTGGTAAAGACCTTGAGCAAGTCCTTCACTCACAATTGCTCAGCACCATAGACTGATGCATTATTTTGCTAACTGAAGTAATATTTTGTTCGTAATGACACTTATCATCATAAAAGGCTCGCACACATAGAGAGCCTCAGAGTAGGTATCTTGAACTATATAAATTCCCTGAATGAATGAATGAGATACTGGTGCTTAATAACTGCATATTGCATAATAATAATAATGTTGCTGCTAACTACCAGTGTTGGCAATGCAATGTGCCCCAAGCAGTTGCAATAACTACCACGTCCTCTGTTCTTCACCCAAGTTTTTTCATACCTAGCAGAATCATAGTCGATTAAACGAAAAGTCGTTGTTCATTTAGACAATTCAAAAACCTTATTTCACACCTATAAAGTGAGGATGCTTTGTGTGCCTCCATTGGCACCAGCTTCTTAAAGATGTCAGCACCAGAGACTTCAGGATCGCTAGTGTTAAACGGAATGCCCTTCACCAGAGGAGCACCTGCAATAAAATCACAGGAAAGAATTAACCATTTCACTATTTACTATCAACCATTTACTGTTCAATATAAATCATTTACTATTCACTGTCAGTCATTTACACTTTCACTATCAACCATTTACACCTTCACTATCAACCATTTACACCTTCACTATCAACCATTTACTGTTCAATATAAATCATTTACTATTCACTGTCAGTCATTTACACTTTCACTATCAACCATTTACACCTTCACTATCAACCATTTACTATTCACCATTAACCATTCACCAACCATTTACTATTTAATATTCAACAATTCCATTTTACTACCAAACTCACCAACTTGAGAAGAAAAACTTCTGCTTTGCAATAAGCAGAAACGTTTGCATACATCAGTGGATAAAGGGTTCTTATTTGAAGTGAATATGCAAACTATCCCAACAAAACTACTTCTTTGAATAATTTAATGTAAAGTAACAAAGTAGCAAAGTTGGCTTCAGGAAGTTACATCCATCTAGGCTGGATATGGAGCATAGCAGGAAACTGCTGTTCATCTTGTGAGCTGACAAAATCCCTGATGCTCAACTACTGTGGAAGAAATATGAACCTTTAACTTCCGGAAGGGTGTCCAGTGCAGGAACTTTGTCATGATACACGAAATCGTTGTCCTTCTTTGCTGCGTTGTACCTACAATTATAAAAGCCAGAAGTGCAGAAAAGGACCAAAGATGACAAAAGGCTCCCAAAGGATTTCATGTGTGACCCTGCGGAAGAAAAGGGACCCCTTTTCACTTACTAGATCAGCCGGAAAGTGGCCTTTCTTACGTGGCCTTTCCTATGTGGCCTTTGCTAAATGACTTTGCTAAGACCATAGACAATCAAATATTCGGTACCAAACTTGACACCGAATCAATTTACTTGTAAGCAGAAATCTGTCTGTGTCATTCTGTATTGAAAATAAACGAAAATTGATTGATTGATAAGTGGCCTTCCAAAGTGGCCTTTCCTAGTTGACCTTTCCTAAGTGGCCTTTCCTACGTGGTCCATCCTAAGTGACCTTTCCTAAGACCATAAATATTGATATCTACCTCTAATTCATTTACAGTATTCTTTCAAGAAATCACAACAAAACGCTAAGATGGGATTTCCCATTCCGACTCACTTTCCTCCGACGACATCCAGGGTGAATCGAAGTGAATCTTCGATCGCTGCATCCTCCGCTTTGTTCAGCTTCAGCGCTTCGTTGAGTCGATCGAGGGCGGCGTTGAAGTAGGTCAGGCGCTCACCCCACTTCTGCTGCTCCTCCGACTGAGTGCCGAGGTAGAGGTACATGATGCACTGGTAGAAGTTCGTCTTTGTCTCCAGGCGCCTACGCCACTCCTATACAATGCAACACAACACCAGCTCAGAAACTACTACCTGAATGGCCACACTAGTGATAACAGTAACAGTAATAATAGCAGCAGCAGCAACAATATCACAGGGACCTGCGACCAGGAATGGATGAGGCAGAGATAGACAAGTACCTGAGATAGGGTGGGCAGTTCCCACTAGGCAATTTCGCATGAGAGTTAGGATCTTATTATATTCAATGCATTCTAGTATAGTAGAGTGTGTAAGAGCAGCATAATACATAAATTGCAATTAGTACACAGTGAGTGTAATCCAGTGAGTGACTGATAGGTTAGCGAGTGGCAACCAAGCGTGTACCCAGTACTCCAGTGAATGTGTGAGCAAGCAATCTAATACAGTCCAGCATTTATGTAGCTGCAAAGTGAACAGATGATCGCGAACATAGACAAGACGATCAGATGTTCCTGGCCATTATACCTTGTATCTTTTGCTTCCAATGATGTTGTTGGGATTGCTTGCGTCCAGGTTCTTCAAAGCGAGTTTGTAGTAGTCGACGATTTGTGCAGCGACTTTTGCTGTAATCGAACTCTTTCGACTGTCGGTCATAGACTTCTCCAGAATACACTCCTGAGCCTGTGCCTACAACGTGACCCACAAACAACTTACATATGTTCACAAAACTTACTGACGAAACGCTGTCCAGAGACTAAACACCTGTGCCATTGGGTGACGCTTACAGCCACCTTTGAAGAGGTAACACCAAATGGAAAGCAAAATTAGACTAAAATTACTGCTAACTCACCCACTTGGGAAAACGTTTACTGAGCTTTAAGAGGGAAACTGAGGACACTAACTGTTATATTAACACAAATCCCACCGCTGCCACCAAGGTATGTAAAGACAATGTTTCTAAGACTCATGTCGTTTATTGTTCACCCATTTCCATCGAACAAGAAGTCAAGTGCAACATAAAACAAAGTCTCGTGATCCCAACCTAAATATATGCTGCCAAGAGTCTACTTCAATAAATGACGTCATAGGAATATCATAAAACTGACCAGCATAAGGATCGATTTAAATGCGAGAAGCTCATGGCTCATGTCAGAGCTTCCAAACGACCCATACACATCGTCCAGCTGTTGAAAAGCCCAAGCGGCACATTGAAAGTGCGTGCACGAAACCTTCATGCCCTATAAACAACACAATACGTAGCACTAAGTCAACACATATATATGTTAATTAGCAACTTCTAAAGCGCCGGTGTCTAATGCTCAATGCATCAACAGATGGCTTACCAAATTCAAGCGTTAGCCACGTCAATACCAACAAAGTCAGTCTGCTGAAAGAGAGAGGCAGCCTATGGTGGATAAGCCAATTTAAATAGGGGAGAATGGACACACGCAAGCAGCTTCGTATCCACTGGGCAGACTGTGTAAGAACCCTGCACAATTTGTGTATGCTGATTTCGCAACTCACCTGCAGATTTTCTTGCTCTGCATGGATAATACATGCAATAAATAAATAAATGAATAAGTATCTACTATAAGTATCTATCTCCTCGATCTGAGAGAGCTTCCCAATCATCTCTGGCAGTTCTCTGCTTATGGTTCAGAACGCTCTCTGACTTATTCTACATTAACCTGAAAACTGTTCTTTTTGGCCGTGCTGAAGTCGGGAGCACCTCTGAGTAGTTTCCTTGAAGAGGTGCTATATACTATAAATCTCCTGAATGAATGAATGAATGAATGAATATAACCTCTTGCGGCTTCGACATGCACCTCTAATCAATTATAAAGGGCGTTGCTGAATTTCAGTCATATCGTATTGTATCGTGTAAACAATCCGACAAAATCAATACAGTTCAACAGTTTATTTATTCAATACACCAAACATCTGAAGGAATTTTTTGCACTAAGGTAGTTCATTAACTCAAAAGAATGCATTGTCACCTCTGGCGTTGTTCTGTTGTCCATTCCACCAAGTATCGAGTGCAACGCTCCGATGTTGTACAGGATGCACGCCTGCTCGAATTTTATGTCCCTCACGCCGACCGTCTGATGGGTGTAGGCATCATCCCTGGCACACAACCATAAAATTTACATTTCTCTAACACACAACTATTGTTTTCTTACACAAAACAAAGCTCAATATCATAGCGAGGTCAGGTAGGTGAACATGATATGTTGTATAAGGGGTATTTGGTAGGATGGAGTAGGGTAGAGGTCAGTGCAATAAGATGGGGCAAGGCAGGGTACGGTACACGAGGGCTGGGTTTGGGTAAATCATGGGGTAGGACAGAATAGGGTAGTGTAGGGCATAACTGAAATACGGTGGGCTAGGGCAGTGCTTCTCAAACTTTATGATGCTGTGGACTGGAAATTGTTTTACAAGCCTAACTTCTGCCCGGTGCTTTTCAACATCAGCTTACATAATACTGGGCTAGGGTATTGTAGGGTAGGGAATAGGGTAAAGTAAGATGGATTGAGTGGTATGGGGATAAAGCCAGACTATATCACACATTTCTAAGAACATTGGCAACAGGTATTGCTTATCATATTATAACACAGGACTTCATAAAGCTTCCGTAAGTGCTATAAAAAGTGTACGATTCATTCATTCATTTCAGGAATTTATATGAATGGGGAACTGCCCAAGAGCAGCATTCGCAGAAGAATCAATCCAAAACGGCCCCTTGTTGAATAAGCCCCTTGTTGAATAAACCCTCATCGAATAAGCCCCTTGTTGAATAAACCCTCATTGATATAAGCCCCATGTTGAATACGCCCTGTATTGAATAAGCCCTTTCTTGAGTAAGCCCTGCAGTGCATGAATATTTCCACAGAGTGTCAATTAAAAATTACGTGCTACCATTTGAAAGTCGCTTCGATCGCCTCTCCGGACGCCATTGGGAAGCGACTGTGCAGCAGATGCAGCTGTGAATAGTACTTCTTCAGTAGACTGCATCCCATGAAATCAATTGTCACCTGAACTGCCGACTAAAACAAACAACAATTAAAGGTAAGCAGATAAGGTAAATTATGGAACTGGGCACCTATTATGTTTCTCATTCTTGGATTCCACTGTTTCCTAATTTACATCGAAACCAATGGATTTTTCCTGCATGGCTATGTTATGGTGCCATCTTACTGCTTCTAAGATAAATAGGTGATCCTAATTAAGCGGGACTCCAGACCCTTTTGGGTAAGCCTTTGTATCTCGAGAAGCTGTACCATTTCCCTTGTATGCAATGTCAATTTCAATGTCTCTGGATCAATGATTGATTGATTGATTGATTGATTGATTGATAGATTGATTGATTGATAGATGGTGACACATTTGCATTTGCTTACATTACCCTAAAGAAAGCACCTCATATGCATGGTTCCAAGTCAAACAATACTTCGACTGAGGCACTTACATGACCACAGCAATCCAGTGCCAGTTAACCTTTTAACCTCTCAAAATGCATTAACACTCATTAACCAAACCAACAGAGGATGTAGGGCTGTGATGGCACCAGGTGATGTTGCATTCCATGGACTCTCACCCACTCTACTGAAATGGATATGAAATGTTCTTCATTTCTTACCAGTGTTACCACTCCTATGTTTTTCCTCCAAGATCTATGTTTTTTTGGCCTCATCTATGTTTCTATGTTTTTTTCCAGAAATCTATGTTTTTTCATGGAAGCTAAAAAGTTAGTTTTTTTGAGCAATTTCTATAAAAAAAGTACTTTTTCAGCAATTGTTATTGCGAAATGAGTGATATTTTGGAATGTGATGACGGTTTTTCTTTTTGCTTGTCAACTTTTTTTACGTGAGATTTTTGAAAAAAATTCTAACATTTGGACTTTTTGGACCTCCACGCTCAACAAAAGCTCTGATTTTACACGCAATTCCTTAAAAACCGTGTCTATGTTTTTCTATGTTTTTTTACCGGAGATCTATGTTTTTCCAAAAATGTTGAGTGGTAACACTGTTTCTTACCCTATGCATATCAGGGCATGTAGCCAAACTCCTCCCTCACCATACAGATCAGTGTACTCGTAAGTGAGTTAGTTTGGAAGTGCAAGAGAAGCTGACATTTTCAAAACAAATTTCTGTCCTGGTGGGGATTTGAACCCCGATCTCTAGACTGACAGTCCAGGATGCTAACCCTAACCCCTATTGACCTGGCCTGATTTCTCATAACTTCACACTGTTTTCCAGTGTCAATGTGATCCATTTATTGTTTGTGTAGTGATGCCACAATGTTTTGTTACCTGTCGTAGTTGATCCAACTCGGCACACTCCTTGCTGTATGTGTCAGCATTCTCATGGTAATAGCTGGTAATATACTGTGAAACAAAAAAACAATCACATAAACATAAGAATGTATATGAATGTATAAGCGTCTATATGTGTATGTATGCAACGTATAATATAAGTAAGTACGTATGTATGTGTGCACATGTATGTATGATGTGTGGATGTATGCATGTGTGAGAGAGTCGCTGGGTTCTGTTTCTAGTGTCTGTCTTTGTTGGGCCCTCAAAGGAGTTTCCTTAAAGGGAATCAAATATGTGTATCACCTTTACCTGTACCGTTACAAGCAAGGAGAAAAAGACATCGAATTGTGTAAGGTGAATTGCTGACTTTGGCTTCTACTGGAAACTCCTGGTAACTAAGCGTGCATTTCATATGAAAATAGGTGTAGCTGACAAACGTAGCCTCCATATAAAGCGTAACACGCAGATATATAGCACCAACAAAGCAGAATGGCAAATGTTGTAACACCATCGCCGTTAAACCATAATTTACTCTGCCTCGACTAACGCCATTCAACCGTTACACCTCATAACTCCCTCTTTTAAAACGACGCATAATAACTGCTGTAAGCGTTACACGAATAACAAAGCGCTATATAAGTATTTACTTAAAAGGTGACCTCACGAAAGCCGAGCGCCTCGACAGACCACCGCAGTTGTCGCCCTAAGTCCGCAGATGATCACAGAAGAAACTCCATACTGCTCGGGAGACTTACCGATTTGAGTACTGGAGTAAATTCTATGGATTCAGAGCAGGATTTCAGTTCGAAAGCCAACATAGGAATCCTCGGAACACCTTCCATCTTGGATTTGTTACGCACTGCTTTATTTTTAGACGATATGACGGCCACACACGGCTTTTATATCACATAGAGGTAGGCTTACTTATTAACGACACCTAGCGAGTGATGAGCCTTTTTAATTGAAGCGTTATATTGTAAATATGCATGTTTTATGTATAAACTGATCGAACGATTGATTAAACCACTAAAATAAAAGTAAATTTTAGCGCCAGATAGTTTTAGATAAAGCATACTTAGTTTTAAGGCAGTTGGGCAGTGGCACTTTCCCAGTTCAGGTGTGGCATCTGACGATAAGTAGTTGTCGGTGATACAACGTCATGTGTTTTAGCACGTGACCTTATTGACATGTCGCTTAAATGTCTAGTGTGCTTCCGTATGAACTTATACAACTATACCGATTGCTATAATGTTGGATATGTTTAATGATTGCAGTTGTAAAACAAATAAATGCATCATGACTATAAAACCAGAAGTGTTCATCTCATTGATGGCAACTGAAATCGTACCTGAATATTGGCCTTATTTATTGAGTAATGTCTGACTCAGAGGCGTCTGAGAAATCGCTGATTGGCATAAAAATTTTAATCAGTCTATATCCGAGTTTGAAACGGAACCTGGCAATATCTGCCTCGCTGATTTTTTCACTGAGCGTCTGTGATTACAGTATGTCGACGCGTATGTGTTGATTTATTCACTGGATATATTAAACTTGGTCTCTCATACTCTATATAATTTTTTTACTCCGCAAACAATTATTCATCAAAAATGTAATTAATTGAATGCATTTGTTACGTGAACAAGATTATCCTGTCCGCGGTCAAAGTAGGCCTAATCAGAGTTTCCAGTCCTGTGCATTTTTGGTCCAGTAGGTCTACCTATGCATGATAGTCCTAGGTTAGTGAAGTAGAATATGGTTCAATTCTTCATCGTCAAGATTTTACAAGCGTCATGTTTAAATATTGCTTGTCAGAATTAAAAGTAGACCCATCCAGCCATCCATGCAACAAAGCGAAGGCGCATAATAAATGTGACTTGCCTACTTGCAATAGTGCATCTCTTCATATGCCCCAGGCAAACGTCACGTCATTGTTCATTTTTATCCTCTGCGATATCGACTGTCAACTTCAGATGCTTTCAGCTGCTGAAACAGCGCTAGACATCCTTCGAGGCATATCAACCCGGATGTATGGTGCCCACCTCTGACTGGTCAGATGTCATGACTGATACACAACAAACTAAGCTCATTAGCAGCATTAATCATGCCCTGTAAATATATATAAGCCACGGACTGTTCATCCCCATCGCCGTATAAATACTCCATTTATTTAGCCCGCTGCTTCTGGACTTTACGCTGGCAACAAAATGGCGCCCGTGGCATGACATGTTTAATGAACGCACGCCAGACGCGCGTTCAGCGCTCGATGGTAATGGAAAATCCTGACACGCCGCGATGTTTTCGCGCGGCGGCGTTCGTAACTGGAGACTGTACATTAGAGTTTATTTTGTTTCTCTTTGAATCGGAAAGCAAGCGACGGATTGTCTCCGCGTGCAAGTCTCCCGGCCAGACCACTTGACTGCGATCGTCTCTGGTTGATGAGTCTGGCAGTTCGCGTGCTACAGATTTCGAGGTGGAGTAGCGATGGATGCCCGTCAAGAGCCCTCATGCGCCCGCCTGAACAGATACAACGAGACGCTGAACAGATGTCGCCAGCATTCTGTAAACCGTCTTTCCTTTCAACACTCGGGTCGTTTTATATACGACCCCTTTATGTATACGTTGATTGGAGGGCTGTTTATTGTTTACACATATAACGTACGAGTACGTTGTTTATATAGCCCTCCTACTATGCGCGTAATATATAAAGTTGCGCATAATAAATTGCGTAAGATGCTTAGTCGTCGATTAAATTTGGCGTTTATTTTCGGCGTCTTTCATTTGCCATTTTTTGGCAAAAAATAGTATCGATCGATCAAAAAAGATGAACACGCACATGTTTTCACTGTTATCGTTTGGTTTTATTTCTTTTACATTTTTTTTATTGTCATTGTATTCTCACGGTCTGTACGGCCTAGACTGTCACGGGATCGATCAACACGACCATGCAGTTGTGAGTGCACTTGCTCAAGGAGTCAAGGTTCCTACACAGTAGGCTAACCATCTGGGGGAAGAAGACTTGAACCTGTACGGTCCACGTTACAAGGCCAGCGCTCTAACCAACTGTGACCGATGTTAATCAGATCAGAGTTGAGAGTGCATGGTCATTCGGGAATGAAGTAGGCCTAGTTACTAAATGGGTTGATAGTTTAGGCCTATATCTTGAAAGTCAAACCTCGTCCTGAAACCACTGAGACTATTATGATGTTTCATAAGCCATCGGAATTATTATCAGTAGTAGTAGTACTAGTATCATTATTTGATTAGTAGACCCATATTATTATTATTATTATTATTATTATTATTATTATTATTATTAACCGAGGTAGGCCTAAGTGTGATTCCTTAGCAGCAAAACAATAGGCCTACAATGGCCATATAGTAGTAGCCTAGTAGTAAACTCGTTATCGCCTCTGAATAGGCTTCTTGAAGAGGCGCTATATAAATTTCCGGAATGAAAAAGAAGAAGCTAGGCGCTATATTAACATAATTATATATCTGGAAAAGCGGACTTCGTCCTCGCCAATATCAGTGACCGTCCCTCGAAATGCCATGGCATTGCGATGGAAACGGATGGAAAGACGCTGGATAAGGACATTAACGTCCAATGACTCTCCTGAGATGGTCGACCTCGGCAGAATTAAATCGGGTCCAATGTTTCAAAGTTGATCGGTAGAAACAGAGGTGTATAGGCTATATAGGGGCAACCTTGAGTATTTTCTCGTGTTATGTGTTGCAACTGTTCTGCCGCGGTCCCAGCTGACTGTTCTTGTGATCTAAACAGAATGCCGCACAGCTACATTAATTAATCGAACAATATTCGTTTATTGAAAATAATCAAGCTGAAAAGCCACAACTTAATATGTAGTCGATTTCAGATTTTACATAGGAAACCGCCGTTGCCTCGTCTAGTTTCTAACCATTATTACTAATTATTATTATTAGTAGTATTGTTGTTGTTGTTATTATTATTATTATTATTATTATTATTATTATTATTATTATTATTATTATTATTATTATCATCATCATCATCATCATTATATTTTATAGAAGGTGTGGAACTGTCATAAGCCTCGATTCTACCTTCGGCGAGTCAAGTGTGTCATCCCCATATCGCGTTTCCCTCCCTAGTGACCTGCTTATCCTTCTCTGACCATTTCCTACGTCCCTCTCGGTGGAAAGGGGAAAGAAGAAGCTGCCGGGTAAAGTAATTTAATCTGGCAATTGCCTTTGTTCGCCGATGCAATTAATTCCCGGTCGTTCCCAGAGGTAATTTTTCCGCCAATCCCAAATCTCGTCTCGTCACCATGATGAGATCGACGCGTCATTTTTCTGATGGATGGCAACGATAACGCTTCACCCCACTCTTCCCTAAATTTCACCCCCTGCGCCGCTTCACCCCGGTCCTCCCTAAATTTCTCCCCTGCGCCCATGGGCGTCCGCAGGGGGGCGCAAGAGGGCGCATGTGCGCCCCCCTGGATTTTGAGCATATGTGCAGAGAATTTCTGATTATTCAATTGGTTTGGACGGTCTTGGACCTATAGACTATCTTTGTTTACGCGGATGTTTGAAAATTTAACGTATAGAGTTCTCTCTTGGTAATATGGAAATTCATATTGTCACCCGAGACGGCGAAATGCATTCAGTCGTAACGGCTATAATTTGTATCGTATTCTTTTCTGTTGTTTTAGCCGATCCCTGCCAGATAACAGTTAGCCGCGTAGTCAGAACTTTATATATATATATATATATATATATTTATATACAAATGTACATAATATTAATGAACATATATAATTGACACTGGCATGGAGCGACAGTCTCTGAGTAATCAGATTCTTCCATTGGATGCAAGCTAACACACGTTCTGCCAGACTTTTTAAACATAGGCCTACCCCCGCTCGCTTCGGAACCAGTTCCAAGCCTGGATGAAGGAGGAATGCGAATCTGTTGATCTTTGTTGTCGCACGGGTTCAAACTCCCTCCCCCAAGTAAATGGGTAACCGTTGAATTGAGCGCGCACATTTCGTCGACCTTCATCTCAGCGACCTCAATTCGCCGCCACGAAACACAGCGCGTTAACCGTATAAGACTTACACACTCGGGCAGTAGGCCTATCACAGGAACGGAAAAGACTAGCACTTCTGAGTAGGACAATTTCGTCTTGCTGTCCCTGACCGAAACCGATTCCGCCTTCGACTGGGAAGGTAGGTTTGGCCAACTAATACTACGCATTAGCTATATACTTTGAGGGGGGAAAATAGAGTAAGGGAATAATTGCGCAAACTCTTTAGGCCTATACTCCAAATCGGAAGCTGGTTGTTATAGGCCCTAATCTTATAAAAAAATAATGACAGTAGCCTAGCTTCTTTTGTATAATAAGCTCAATGAGTAGACCTAATACAATAAAATTGACCGTGTGTCTGTGTTTAACTTCCACAACATTCAGTTTCGTGGTAATTAGGCTAAATATAATAATATAATTTAATTATTGACTAACGTTTTTTCTTTTGCGTTGGCGTGCATGCATATATAGGACCTACCGAATAAATAGCCTACGTTGCGGAGATCCTGAGTGGCCGAGTGGGTTGGTGCCCGCTCGCCGCGCCGGCGCCCCGGGTTCGCTTCCCGGTCGGGTCGGTTTATCAGAGATTAATTTCTCGGATCTTTACTGCGGGTGGCTCGGTCGCAATATAAACGTGGAGTACGAGGTTGCTTTCTGCCTCCGACACTGATCATCTTCGATATGAAAAAGTGTCGTTAAGCAGTAATACAACAACATAGCCTACGTTGCCCAGTGCTTGCCCGTGCACTGTTAAGTAAACCTGCCGTTAGACTCGTTAGTATAGTCTATAGAAAGTATGCAGTACTGATAAATTATATTATATAACTTATGTAGAATAATATAGGTTGATTGGCTGCATTGGCATAAACTTAGTAAAAGTTTCAATCGAATTCCTTAAAAATATAACGTCTCCAGACGATTGCAATTGTTATTTCAAGAATAAGGTCAGATTTCAGTCATATAAAATTTAATTATCATAATAGTTTTTTTTTACAAATGTTCGAATGTCTATGAATTTTTCGCATGTTGGGATCCGCGCCAGAGGATCGAGAGGTAGCCAGCGCCGATGGGTAAGAGCGTCGACGGTGGTGATCGGTTGCTTTCGACACTACGGTACTTAGTCCTTGTGACAACTATTTAAAAGTTTGCGCCCCCCTAGAAAAATTCCTGCGGACGCCCATGCCTGCGCCGAGGGACCGCAAGGGGTAGCTGCCAGAGGTGGGTGGGGCCGATCCATCATCAAAATGACGGTCCAACCCTCGTAGAGGTCTTCTTTGGCTCTGTGGTATACAGACAGAGGCTGCGTGGTGTAGTTCAACAGGTTTTCGATTAATTTGACGCAGTGCCAGATGTACATGTATTGTCCGTGATCCCCAAAGATATCAGACTAACAGACAAATAGTCCTAAGCACATCGTAATCGTAAACTCAAAATTTATAAGGCACTACTATATAAAACTAAGCGCAGGGCACCAGCTTATTCAAGAGCGCTGCGTCGAGTTAAAGGTGTGGGTTGTCCAGAGATGCCAAGCGAAATCCCAATCCGATTTCCAGAGAGAGGAGGCGTGGAGGTCTTCCATGGCTCTGCGGTAACAGATGGAGACTGGGTCGTTGTGGAAGCTGCCAAAGCGGGTTTCGTTGAGAACTGGAAAACTTGGAAGGGGGAGGATCGGATGGAAAACATTCGCAAACATTGGCAGAAGTAGCTATTTAATGAATGGAGGAAATATGTTCGGGTGCTTCTGAAATCAGAAGATCGCTCTTCTTATTATTTTGTGAACTTCGGTTAATTATAGGAAGAATCGTCATCTCGAGAATGTCTGAAGTGGAACGAGAGCTTATTTAGCCTACGTGCACGGAAATTACCCAGAGACGCCGTACTCGTGTAGGGAATAGTTCGCGGGTGCAGAAACAGCCGGACATACAGACGGACAGACAGAGGGAGGAAGACTGAGGCAGCTGTTAATCTGGTGTTTATGTTGGTGGCGACGAATTGGATAAATGATGATCGGATTTCTTGAAAATGGTAAGGCCACGTGTAACCGTGGAACACAGAAGACGCATTAGAAACATGGCGTAAGGCTCGGAGGGTCTACTTAGGCGTGGCACTCGTTCGAAAGGGCAGCGGTGTTGAAGGATCTAACCCGATCAATCCATTGAAAAATGAACAGGGCCGACGCCATGGCGTCGCCGTGGAAAACGTATACATTCACATTACCTGTCGTCAATGACAGACTGACTGGCTACCAGGCAGGCGGTCCATACTCTGCTGGTATTCAACTCATGTTCGCAAATGATGGAAAGAGCACCGATTCCAGTGGGTTAAGCGGCCGGATGTGTGAAAACATCCTCCTCTGCCGCCGCCATTTGCCTTAATGGCCGCCGACCGAGGAGAGATCGTCGAATGCGTCCATTATTACAACAGACGAGCGATGAGTAGAGCTGCCAGCGACGGTGGCGCCTCGCAGCGGGCGATGGTTGAAATAACATTAACCGAGTAATCGTGACCTGGTTCGGATAATATGCAGCTTGGAATCGAGGACGGAATTTCATCTCAACGCCGTGTTTCTCCGTTTGCGTGTCGAAATCTTGCTTGCTTACGTTTAGTGTTGCTCTTCCTGTCTGCCACTCCTCTATTTTGATCCCCTACTGTGGCTGAATGACTGACTGACTGGCTCGCTTGTTTGCTGAGTGACTGAGCGAACGATCAGTGAGCGAGAGAACGAACGAATGAAAGGAAAGATTATGAAAGGAAGGAAGGAAGGAAGGAATTAAGAAAAAG
>JACEVL010000805.1:502500-517500 GCA_020284085.1 Aporrectodea caliginosa | reverse complement strand
AAGTATCGAGTTATTTGTAAGAGAAACTCCACTTATAAGAGAACTCGTGCGTTTCAGAGTCATAATAAGGTTCAGTGTGCTTGCACGGCGTTGAGCGATATTAGAAGATGTTATGATTGCACATCAAAATAAAATGTCAATTCGGTACTGCGAACTAACGACGACTGTCAATTTTAATGAGCTCATTATGTTACACGTCTCGTTAGGCAAAGGAAACGTTTTCACATCAAAAGCAAGAACTGTAAGAAGAGCGAAGCTAGCGCCATCTGCGAGACGCTGACGACGAAAACTCTCGAATATGTAAATAGTCTTGGAAGGCCTTTTGAAGCGACCATGACATGTAGCTATATACGACGAAGTTCCCAGAGTATACAGTATTCAATCTTGGTGCATCGAGTGTAACCTGTCATTGACGCAGCTATGCAACTGTTGTTGGTATAAGGTTGTCCCGTTGTCCAAATTCTGTTTTGTTGCAAACCTCTCTCTTTGGGGTCATAGTATGCGGATCGATCCTTGTCATGTCCCTCATAGTCTGCTGCCCCCAGTTCAACTTGTTGTCTATTATAGTTACCACGTCCACATGTATATGACAGAATTTTATAGCAGATAGTTTGTCACGTAAGACATTTATTATTGGGATGATTTATGCTTGACAATAGACATCTATAGAGTGTACGCCAAAGTGCGATTAACTATTGGTTTCAATAAGTGATATACTTACTTACTTGTTCAAGTTTTGGTAACTGCATTCAAAATGATTGAGAGGTTTTGAGAGGCTTAACTAGCTGCGTTATGACAGCTAGAGTAGATCAATAAACGAAAATACAATCCTATAACATGACCTATAGCCATATAGATATAGACTATCCAGCTAATCTAGTTTTTCACTCTAAATTGAACTCCCATCTCTTCAAGAATTCCTACCTTTATTCATCCAATCCTCCGCCTTCCAAGCTTTCTCGTCCTCAACGAAATTCGCCTTACCAGTTCCTCTGATTCTTTCTTTCCCTGGTCTCGCTATACCAAGCTCGGACCTTCCATTGACTATCTCTGGACAACCCTTCTGACGCGATGCAGCGCTCGTGAATAAGCTGGTGCCCTGCTCTTAGCATTAGAAATGGACACATTACGATTACGAATCTACCATGTTCCATTGTGGAAGTACGCAACGGAAGGACAACCACAAACCCGGTATATGATGATCATGATGACAGGGTAGCCGATTGCTCAAAACGTTCGGGCCGTAACGCGGGGAGTACGGGTTCAAAGAGGCGGTCACTGTATGGGTACAGACTATACAGAATTGCTCAGCGCCATCGATGTTCTGCAGAGGCGAAAATCTATACACTTTGTATAAATCTATTTTGGGAGGACAGATTCTACGAGTGCCGGATTTTTTTTGGGGGGGGCAAAAGGTTTTGGTCAAAACTTTGGGGGACAGTCCCCCTCTGTCCCACCCCATGATTTATGCCACGCCCACTGATGTTCTGTCGTATACGGTCAAGTGTGCACTTCTGAACCTTGGAAGGAGGAGGACATGCAGATGATGCAGTACGAAATAATCGATAATTAATCAAACTGAATTAATTATATCACCTGGGGAGAAACCATTGATACTGTACGGATGGCGACACTCTGGAAAAAGCATACGACAATCATGTTATAAGATAATATAATTATAGGCTTATTCGTAAAGGCAAGCTCCAAATTAAGATGACCAGGATGAGTTAGAAATTAGCAAACAGTGACGCGAAGTCTTTCCATGGATACGCGAGTTCCAAGAGAAAAATCGTAATCGCAAACTCCAAATTTCTATAAGCTTATTCACGTCGTATCAGAGGTCCAGAGTTAGCAAGTGAAGACCCTGGTCCGTTTACCGGAAGAACAGGGAGAGAAGGTCGCAGAGGGGTTGCTTATAGTCGGGTTGACATTGCAGGGTGCACCATGGTCACTAAAGAAAGAAATCGACGAAACCTGCATGGAGAGATGATAATCACGTCGTCGTATTACTAAATTACGAACTCCTGTTACGTTACCTGTCCGATATTGTTTCAAACAGGCATCGAATATTAACACGACACCATATAATATAAACGAAACAAAATCCATTCTCGCGCCATCTGCCGTTCGCCTATATAAACAGTCGATAGGGAATGCGCATGCATGTATACTCCGGGGTCGCAATGGTTTAGAATAAGACGGACATTGTGTTACATATCAATATTTGTCGAAAGGTTTTCGCGGGTTTAAATATTCAGTGGGCCATGTATCTCCTTTCTGCGTGGTCATTTGTGTAATTGTCTGTGTGCGTTAGGTTGTGTGTCCTTGTGTTTGTCTGGTTCCCTGTCGTGGAATAGATCGCCAGGTCACGCTATTGTTGTTATTCCGGTCTCAGATTAGATCGTCTCAACTGACCAAACTGTGTACATACACCACTGGGTGTACAGTACAATCATATACATGGAAATGTGTATACGCAGTAATATACACAGACACACATACACCCATACATACATACATACATACACGTTTACTAATCGTCGACATCATCGCCGCCATCCTTATCCTCCTCATCATCATCATCCTGTCGTATTTGTCATCATCATCTTCGCCGACGTCGTCATCATCATTCATTCATTCATTCATTGTGGAGATTTATATAACGCCCCTTCAAGAAATCTACTCAGGAGCGCTCCCAGCCCTGCAGCCACGGCAAAAGAATAAAGACTTGAGTAATTTATAAAATCCAGTTTGTCATCATCATCATCATCATCATCATCATCATCATCATCATCATCATCATCATCATCATCATCATCATCATCATCATCATCATCATCATAATTATTATCGTCATCATAATTATCATCATTGTCTTCATCATCCTACATTGATTATACCAGATAACTTCAGAGTGTACAACATTATGTTACCGATTGCATGAGTTTACCTTAGCTTATAGATTGGATTAGTATTTGAAAGGTCTTGGTCGGGGGACCATATCTTGCATGTTGGGATCTGGGCCCGATATTCAGTCACACCACAGATCTTTACATAGTTTGTTGGCGACACCGAAAGGGGAAAGAAACAACAGGCAGAAGAACAGAAGGGTGAAATGGTTTTGTACAAAGTGAACCCCTCAGCTATTTACCCAGAAGAAATACTCCGCCTCCATCTAGCGGTCGAACTCAGCGGCGACCCCTATCGACCGCTCATGACCTCTGACCCCCAACATGACCTTTACCAACGACATCTGCTGTCTTCAAACCGAAAAGACTTTCCCATGAAACTGACAGAAAAGGGTTGTATAAAACTTTATGGCTGAACGGTGTTTTATAGCTATTGCATATTTATTCTTGAAAGTTGGAGTTCCAGACGCGTTTTATAACAGAGCCTTCGTGGGTCATTAAACAGTCAGCACGCATTCTCCAGGTAATACTTGAAGTCACGAAATTCTTTCATGAATATTTTGATTGAGGCCATGATATCGCTCTTATTCCTTCTCTTTCACTTACTCTTCCTTCTTGTTCTGCTTCTCCTTTTCCTTCTTGTTCTTGTTCTTCTGCTTTTCCATTCATGTTCTCCTTTTTGTTCCTTTTCTTTATATTCTTATTCTTGTTCTCCTCCTCTTCCTCTTTTTCCTTCTCCCCCTCCGCCTCCTCCTTTTACTTCTTCCTCTCCTTATCCTGTTCTTCCTCCTTCCATTTCTTTTCTTCCTTTTCTTCCTCTCCATTTTCTCCTACAATCCTCCTCCTCCTCGTCTTCGTCTTCTTCCTCCTCCTCTTGCTCCTCCTCTTCTTCTTCTTGCTCCTCCTTTTTTCTTCCTCCTCCTCCTCCTCCTCTTCCTCCTGCTCCTCCTCTTCGTTTTCTTCCTCTCCCTCTGATTCTGCTACCGCAACCAATTTCTAGGGTTTTAATCGTCGAATGACCTTTACCCCATGTGGTAAATATCTAGCATTGGTTATACAACGAGCCCTAGCTAATACCACGCATCACTGTAATTCACATCAGCGCCCAAGCGGGGTCTTACCCCCAGGAGAGTGAGCAGCCACTCCCCTCGCTCTTCTCTCCCCGAAGGGCAGGGTGAGACCATTAGCGTCCTAATAGGAACCAGATAGCCCTGGAACGCAGGCGAGCTTCCTTCGATATATCTCTGCGCATCTGTTCAGCGTCTAATCCTTTGCGATTCGACCCCATTGGCCAAAAACTTTTCGCGTATCGTATATGCCAAGAAATTGTAAATCAGCGATACCCGTCGGGCGTTTCTTTCATTATCGCTCAGTTTCGGTCTCGTGGCGCCCCTGGCGGTCGGTCTCCTGCGATGGTATCGCGGCGCCCCACTGCGACGTATTTCTGTCGTCTGCTACGTCGGTGGGTCAAAGGTCGGACCGGTTAAATGGCGCGATAAAGTAGCGGGCGATAATAATGATGATGATGATGATGATGATGATGATGACTGAGAATGTCTTTGTAGTGCAATATTTGGACTGATGTTTATGCGAAATCCAATTAGTGACTTGTCTTACAAGTCAATCTTTCTCTTTACCTCCTTCCTCTTCTTCCTCCTCCTCCTCCTCCTCCTCCTCCTCTTCCCATTGCTCCTTCTACTCTTCCTATTCCTCCTCTTCTTTATGCTCCTCCTCTTCTTCTCCTCTTCCTCTTCCTCCTTTTCCTTATCCTCCTCCTCTTCCTATCCTCTTCTTATTCCTCCCTCTTCCTATTCCTCCTCCTCTTCCTCTTCCGCCTCCGCCTCTTCTTTCTATTCCTCCTTCTCCTGTACCTCTTCTCCCTACTTCTCCTCTTCATATTCCTTCTCCTCTTCCTTCTCCCATTCCTCCTTCTTCCTTCTCTTCCTTCTCTTCCCATTTCTCCTCCTCGTTTCCCTCCTCCTCGACCTATTCCTCTTCCTACGCCTCTTTCGCTTATTGCTAATCTTTTTCCTCTTCTTATTTGAATTTCACTTCAGTTTCAGCCGTGTGGAGCAAAAAACGGAGGCAGAAGCAAAAAGAGGAAGAGGAGTAAGAGAAAAAGTGGAGTGGAGAGGAAGAGGAGAAGGAGGAAGAGAAGGAGAAGGAGAAGGAGAAGAGGAAATATCGTTAAGCGATGAAGGACATGCATAGGAAGAGGAATGATATCACGAAATGAGGAAGAGCGATTTCACAGAAGCGGAAAATGGAAAATCGCCGAGAACAGCCCGAGGAAATTAAAGCTAATTAAAAAAATAAAACGAACTATCAAAATAGGACCAGATTAAAAATAGAACGGATTGGGACCAGTAATCAAGAACAGGACAAGAAGAAGGACACGAGGAAGAGCCAAACAGAACACGACAGGGATTTGATTAGCGAATCTAGGCGGCCAAAGCTGGACTTTGTGATTCTTTTAATTAAAGAACCTGCAGACGCCTTAAGGGAGAATGTCACTAAATACGAGCTAAACCCGCATTTCCTGTAATCTACAATTAATTGGATCGACATGTAGCGTCACTAATTGCATAAACAAGCAAGTAGGCCTGTTAGTACTTTTCTACAGTAATTGCCACAGCACCAAGGAATCTATATTTAGCGGAATTGTTACTCGTGAAAATATTATTGGACATCCGTTTCACACTTACTCAGGGATGACGCCCCACTTCAAATTTTCTTTCTCATTGGAAATACGGTGTTTTGATTGTCCACATGCAATTTTTACTTCGCAAACATAATTATTCGTCGATTTGCCTTCATAAATATAATTAATTGAATGCGTTTGTTATGTAAACACGATGCGACAATCGTCCTATATATATATCGCGCCAAAACTAGTCACACGACGTTGTAGGCAATGTAGGCTATAAGGAGTTTCCAGTTCCGTGCATTATACGTCCTTGCCACAACATTAGCCTAGTCACCAACAAAATCACCATGGCAACGTTTCCGCATCGTTATGCATAGAAATTAATATATACAGCTAAATTCACTATATTTATCCACTAATACATGCATATGCAGTTACGTATTTTATTATGGACGCTTATCACCAATAAATGGATGCTTATGAGCCGCAAATAACCTGAATTTGAAAGCAATTTCGGGAAAAGTCGGCCAGGCGTACAAAATGGCGTCCATTAGCGTCTATTTATAGATAATTACGAACGCGCGATGTATGACGTCGTTGCATCTTGACTTCGTTTTGGCCGTCGGCGAAACAAGGACGACTAATCGATTGGAGGAGGGCCTTATCGCTGTCGTCATTGCGATGTGCTGTGCACCGGAATTTAATTTAACGCCTCCAAACGGCTGATATAGAAACGCATGTAGTTTACATATTAAACGACGAAAGAAGGGTGTAGAGAAGGAAGGGATCCATAGGGTACGCATAACGGTGATAGATGTAAGAATGGAAGGGCGAAAGGGACGATACAAGGAAGGAATGAGGAAGAAGGATAGGAGGAAGAAGGAAGGGAGGGATGGGAGAGAGGGATGGATGGATGGATGGATGGATGGATGGATGGATGGAATGAAACTATGCAGGAGAGAAAGAAGGAATGCAAACGCGATAGAAACGGATGCATCAATCTATAGACGGATGGATTAGTACAGAGAAGGGGAATGATGAGAGTGAGCTTAAATCAAGAGAGGGAAATGTTGGCTTTGTCGGCCGATGCATCTTGCGCTGAAAATATGTTTCATCGTCAGCCGATCATCGCTTATCACGACCTCTTGCGGTGGAATCTTTCAAATGCCAGTCGCCTTTGTTTGCTTCGGAGTCCAGCGTTGAAAGCATTAGTTTCCAGCAGCAACAGACATTGGTACTAATGTGCCCATCAGATACCACACAGCAAGTATTTTGTGTGGCACAATAATGGAGCTTATAACATGATGGACTGTACCTTCAGCTAAAAATTCATCCTATGCATGGGGTGGCCTTCGAGTGGAGAGAATATATTATATAGTATACTCTGACTGTAATCCGGTACCTCTGTCTATCTGTCTCTCTCGTTTGCTCTGTCTCTGTCTCTGTCTGTCTGTCTCTCGTTCTCGTTTTCTCTGTCTCTCTCCTTCTCTCTCACTCTCTTTCTTTCACTCTCAGTGGCTATCAGTATGTCTCAATGTCTGTCTCTTATTCATTGTGTTTCTGTCTCTCTTCTGGATCTAAATATATCTGCATAATACACACATCTACATCCATCCATCCATCCATCCATCCATCCATCATCCATCCATCATCCATCCATCCATCCATCCATCCATCCATCCATCCATCCATCCATCCATCCATCCATCCATCCATCCATCCATCCATCCATCCATCCATCCATCCATCCATCCATCCATCCATCCATCCATCCATCCATCCATCCATCCATCCATCCATCCATCCCATCCATCCATCCATCCATCCATCCATCCATCCATCCATCCATCCATCCATCCATCCATCCATCCATCCATCCATCCATCCATCCATCCATCCATCCGTCCATCCATCCATCCATCCATCCATCCATCCATCATCCATCCATCCATCATCCATCCATCCATCCATCCATCCATCCATCCATCCATCCATATATACACACATGCAAGCATGCATACATATACACACATACACACATATACATGCATACATACATACATACACACTGCATGTCAAAGACCTTACCTTGCCACATTAGTGTCTCTACCAGACCAGAGATTACCCCTATTAAGAGACATGATCTGTGGGAGACAAACAACCGCTTGGTGGCGCCTGTTTATACATGTTCAGAGTAATCAGTTATCCTTGTAATCTGTAATCTGGGTAATCAGTAATCTGGGTATTATCTTTAATATGGGGTTGGGTGTTGACTGAAAGGAACTGGATATATTGGGGGAGGGAGGTGGGATGGGGGAACTTGGGGTATGGTGTCTAAGATAGATGGAGATCGTTCTAGGGAAGATGGGTGCAAGGAGAGTACAAACCGACTTAACACTCAGTTTTCCTTAAAAATAGGTGAAGACTAGAAGCTGTCTCATAGTCTATGTATGCATCATGTGTGTATGTATGTATGCACTATGCATGGACAGGTGTGCATGATGGACGGACGGACGGACGGACGGACGGACGGACGGACGGACGGACGGATGGATGGATGGACGGATGGATGGATGGATGGATGGATGGATGGATGGATGGATGGACGGATGGATGGATGGATGGATTGATGGATGGAATGATGGATAGACATACTCTTTCATGTATGTCTGCTTTTCTGTCGTGTTTTGTGTACAAGAGGTGTCGTTTGAACGGCCTCTGGGAATTCTGTCGCATGGACTTTGTATGAGAGAGAGAGAGAGAGATGTGAACAGACAGACAAACAGACAGACAGACACACACAGAGACACAGACAGACACACAGACAGATCTGGTCCTTTACTCGATCACGACATCTGATATATTCATTCGTATCATTGTCATTAGGACGACATAAGAGATTGGTCGCTGGCGACCATCCAGAGGGGCTCTTTTAAACACAGTACCCCACTCCAGCATCTAACGAAATTGGCGGAGGGGCGGCTAGAGGGATGGGAGAGCATGTCGGTTGGTAGCCCCCTGGCGATGGCTTTAGGTCCTCGCTGATGATGCCTAATTGGGGCTCGAGTGCCAGGTGACCCTCAGGTAAATACACGGCCGTCTACGAATTGTGACACCTGGTCAGGTAAATGATTGACACCTGGTCAGGTAATTGATTGTAAAGGTGAGCAAAGAAAGCGCTAATAGTCGTACTAATGAACTGCTACAGACATCTAGACTTAGAGTGAATGTGCGAGAGATGTCGCTAGGTTTTCGAAGAAATAGCTAAGAGTAGGGCTTATGCATACATACATAAATACATACATACATACATACATACATACATACATACATACATACATACATACATACATACATACATACATACATACATACATACATACATACATACATACATACATACATACATACATACATACATACATACATACATACATACATACATACATACATACATACATACATACATACATACATACATACATACATACATACATACATACATACATACATACATACATACATACATACATACATACATACATACATACATACATACATACATACATACATACATACATACATACATACATACATACATACATACATACATACATACATACATACATACATACATACATACATACATACATACATACATTCTAACACATTCACATTGATACATACATGTATAGATACAACGTATATACACAAATACATACATACATACATACATTCTAACACATTCACATTGATACATACATGTATAGATACAACGTATATACACAAATACATACATACATACATACATTCTAACACATTCACATTGATACATACATGTATAGATACAACGTATATACACAAATACATACATACATACATACATTCTAACACATTCACATTGATACATACATGTATAGATACAACGTATATACACAAATACATACATACATGCATACATACATGCGTACATAAATAACCATAACCATACATTTTATTGATCCCATCAAACAAACAGAATTTCAAAATATGAAGATTGAGAGCTATCAGAGAACAACTGAGAAAGAAAACCCTAAAACCCTAAAACCCTAAAACCCTAAAACGGCCAAGGTCCCTCTTAGCAAGGTCACCCTTTCATTGCGTTTCAATTACAAAATAATGGGATCAATTTAACTTAACTATATAGTTGACTAGTGCACAACACACTTCAGTCAATCAACTGTGTTATCATGTGTTCGCGCAACCTTCGTTTAAATAGAAACATGTTAGAGGGACAACGTAGGCCTATGTCAACGGGGATCCTATATTCCAGTTATTAGGACAGTGATGTCAAAGAGCAGGCCCGCGGGCCATTTCTGGCCAGCCGACGAGTTTTTCTGGCCCGCGGCGCTTTGCCTAAAATTTTAGAATAGGAGTTCGAATTTTTTTAATTTTTCACAGTCAATACCAAATACACTTGAGCTTAATGTTATGCTGCAAGACAAAGATATTACCATTGCTGAAGCATAGCCTATGATTTGATACGGGCATTCGAAATAAAATTTCAGCTGTGGGCTGCTTTGTAACTTGCGCAAGGGCACTGCGAGCACTTTGAAGTTTGAACACATGAACGAAGCCAAGAATCATGCCGAAGCATTAAACATCGTGTTCGACTCTGCTCAATATGCAACGAAGGTGGCAGCCATACTTGATGCATTTAGGAAACGCTTCTCGGCATTCAGACAGAGGACCAATTTCAGCTGTTCAGATATTCATTTGGAATCAATCCTTCAACTGTTCCACGTTTGCTACAAATGGAGCTCGTTGATTTGCAGTGTAACACAGCATTGAAAACAAAATTCGCAAGTTCAGAAGTGCAGGTGTTTTATCAGCAACTGCCCAGAGAAACTTTTCCTCATTTACGAACACATGCTGCTCGAATGCTGCGTTTGTCTGCTAGCTCATACCTATGCGAGCAAGGATATTCAAAGATTACACTTGTTAAGACAAGACATAGACCTCGGCTGATGACTCAAATCTACACGCAAATCTTAAAGTAGCGCTAGCTGTACTTATGCAGCCTGACATACCTCCTATCGTCAAAAGAAAACAGCGTCAAGTTTCCAGTGCAACTATTACTTATCAGTCATTTTTCCTTCATGTGCACTGGAAAGACATTTAATTCAAATTTATCTCATTAATTTTTTATTGCGAGCTTAGTATGCGTTTGACAGGGACTTGTTTTAATTTTTAAATATCAGATAAGATAAATTTGAGTTATTGATAAACAATCTGTCACCTAGAGTACACTGACCTTAGGCGTAATGGGTTTTATGTGATTATTCGTGACTGATAATGAAGATAAAAATAAAGATTTTTTTATAGGCCTACATAATTTTATTTGGTATGCTAAAAAATGCGCCATATAAGATTTAGTAAAACATATCTCACCGAGCCCCTTCCGGATCCCTAGTAGTTCGTATACCCCATTTTGTTTGCTCAGTTGCCTTCAACACAATGGCCCGCCACTTACTGGAAAGTTTTGCAACTGGCCCGCCATTAAAAAGGTTTGACAATGACACCCCTGTATTAGGGCCATCGAGAAACTGCGGGTATTAGTTCGGGAATATATATATAGGCTTATAGTTATTAGAAGAGCGTATACGTATATATATATATATATATATATATATAATATATATATATATATATATATATATATACCTGTATATACGCTGTAAGGATTGATTTCAGATATCGATGTGACATAATGATTGAAAGTTGATGTTGCAATGGTTGTAGATAGAGTAAGTTTAGAAATCATATATGAGCAATTGGCAAAAACACAAAAGGCTCTCTGTTGAAGGATAATTAACCTTTAACGTATTTAGCCTTGTTCGATGCCCATATCATGTTACAATATGTTAGGTAAGGATGGACAATTGAGTAGTACAGGTTTATGCGTATGTTACTTGGTAAGCAATTCTAGTCAAAATTGCTAGTTTGTTTACATTACAATTTTTGACTATTATATAATTTATATCCACGAAATGATCATTCCATGTGTTAGCCAACGTAGATAGGAAGAAACTTAGCAGAGGTTACTTGAAGTATGGGATATTGTATATTGCAAGTGTATGAGAGGTGGTCTGTTTACGATGTTAGTTAAATAGGATATAATTTCTTTTAGTGGTGCTTAAAGATAATTTGTTCACCATGAACCAGTCATTAATTTTATATACAGTTACAAGTTCTTGGTTCATCAGTTGGAATACTAACACATGCACATTGCACACACATATATGCATACATACATACATGCGTAGTCATACATACATACATACATAGACGCATACATGTATGTATATAGTTATTGTATACCTATACATTATTTTCTGTTCAAGGGCCGCTGTCTGGACCTGTAGGGCAGCAATATTTCGTTCTGAGAGACTCTTAAACGATGAAGAGCGCTATAGAAATGTCGATTGACACGCATCAACAACACGGTGTGTGTGCACGAGCGAGCGTGTGTGTGTGTGTGTGTGTGTGCGTGCGTGCGTGCGTGTGTGTGTGTGCGTACATGTGTGTGATTGTGTGTGTGCGTGTGTGGCCAGCCCGAAACAAAACCATAGAGTTATAATAAAATTTTTAAACACCTTATTTATTTAAGAAGAACTCCGGTTGGTCTTGTTAGCATCTGTACTCTTTCTAACTAAGCACCGTCTCTGTCCCCCTCCTCCTCGTCCTCAAACTCCTCCTATCCTTCTTTCTTTATTCATATTCTCCTTCTCTGCTCCAGCTCCTCTTCCTCCTTTTTCTCTTTCTGTCTCCTTCTCTCTCTCTCTCTCTCTCTCTCTCTCTCTCTCTCTCTCTCTCTCTCTCTCTCTCTCTCTCTCTCTCTCTCTCTCTCTCTCTCTCTCTCTCTCTCTCTCTCTCTCTCTCCATCCCCGTCTTTGTCTCTGTCTGTCTGTCTCTGTCTGTCTGTCTCTCTTTCTCTTCTCTCTTCCTTTCGCTCACTCTCCATTCCTTCCCTCCCTATCTTTCTCTATCTGTCTCTCTTCTTCCTCTTCTTCGTTGCTCTTTTTCTGTGTTTCTGTGTCTTTCTGTCTGTCTGGCTGTTTGTCTCTCTGTCTGTCTGTGATTCTGTTTATCTGTCTGTCTATATTTCTCTCTCACCCTCTCTCGCTCACTCATCTAGTTTTTCTTTCTTTCTTTCTTTCTTTCTTTCTTTCTTTCTTTCTTTCTTTCTTTCCGTCCGTCCGTCTGCCCGTCCGTCTGTCTGTCTGTATGTCTGTATACCTACATCTGCATTCATAAGAAGGCCCGAATGTTTTCACAATAATTTCGTTTTTTCGCCTTAGTTGTCATGGCAACGTTGGCTAAAGCGCCGCCTAGCTTTGATGATGCCGACCACTAATACTAAAGACTCCTGATGCTCCTTTTTCATCGACCGGAAGTAATCAATCCGCATGCGTCGTTCTCGTCTTGCTATTTCTGGCGAAAGTGTGCACACAGTTTAAGCCGCAAAGACGTAACAATCTGCAAAAGACGTAACAATTCATACGTCTACGTCATAATAATTATGTCATCGCGTGTTGACGTCACAATCACATCGTCTTGTGCTTGCGTCATTGACACGTCGTCATCATGTGGCATTTTTTTGCGTCACAATTGCGTCATCATCAGTTTACGTCGCAGCACGTCTCACGTGTTTGCAATAATAATAATAATAATAATAATTATTATTATTATTATTATTATTATTATTATTATTATCATCATCATCATCATCATCATCATCATCATCATCATCATCATCATCATCATCATCATCATCATCATCATCATCATCATCATCATCATCATCATCATCATCATCTTCATTACACCACCTTTTTACCCTCCTCCTCCTCTTCCTCCCTCCTCCTCCTCCTCCTCCTCCTCCTCCTCCTTCTCCTACACTTCTGCTCATTCCTCATTCTCCTCTTCATCATCTGTGTGGTGGTCCACTCTATCTTTCTACCCGACGTTTACTCTTTCCTATCAATTTCTTTTTACCCTCTTCCACTTAATCTTCGTTTCTCCTCCTCCTCCTCCACCACTTCGCCATCAGTTTCTTTCAACTCCTCCTCTTCCTCCTGCCTCTCCATTTTCTTCCTTCTCTCTTTCCACCACCACCTCCTCCTCTTTCAGATCCTCTTCCCCACTCTCTTTCACCCCATCCATTTCCTCTCCTCCCCATCCACTCCACCCTCCCCTCCCAGCCTCACCGCACTCCATCATCCCCATGCGCCACCAACCGTGGCTTCGGCGCTCCAATCGTCTAGGCGCATGGTTCCAGCGCTCCCCGGCCGCCACCGTCTCTTACAGCGCCGTATTTAACACCGCGCGTGCAGCGCTACCAAGCGCAGACGGTACGATATACGGGACGCCACAGACTCCAACCGAGTCAAGGGAACACACGTCAGAGGACGACGGACCCGTCCCGACTACGCAACGGCCGCGCCCGCAAATAGCGCCGCGATGCTTTCATCTGGGCAGCGCTGTTGATCGGCGAATATTCCGTAGATTTTATTAATAGCGGCGCAGCGTAAATTCTGATTGAGTACTCGATCGAGTCGGTTATTGAAGTCAGTTGATGAATGTTTGAAAGCGGTTAATTACTCTTTGTCGTGTACTCGATTACGGAGGGTGCAGAAGGGAGAGGCGAGAGTGGGTAGGGTTGCGGAGAGTATGCTGATCTCGGACGGATATTAGAATTTAGAACTGGTCTGTAGACTGTAGTAGCTCTCTCGATGCGCGGACGAGAAAGCGCTCTATTAGATCGAAGAGAGTAGGAAGATCTACGCGTTTGGTTACAGTCAGGTATGTTCAGCTCTCACAATATCTTTTTAATAATGATAATAATCATAAAAACAAAAAAATAATAATAACAACAGCAACAACAATACTAATTACAATATTAATAAGCATCATCGAAGACTAGCCATTCCAGAAAAATGATATCCCTAATTTGCTAAATTCTGAGGTCTGAGGATTGCATAATATTATTATTCCTCAGGTAAAATAATAATGATAATGATAATAATAGTCATAGTCATTAGTCGACGTATAATAGCGTTGTTGCCCAGCCGAGGTCAAAGAAAAGAGCGCTGTCTAATTTCACTGTGTCCACCTTCTCTCACTCTCGATCTATCTGCCTGTCTCTGTCTGTCTGCCTGCCTCTGTCTGTCTGTCTGCCTGCCTGACTGTTGTCTGTCACACTTTCGTTGAGATCTTTCCCATGTTCTGGACCGGATGAAGCACTTGGGGAGCCACACGCCGGCTGTACACAGCGGTTCCTAATGGCAGAATTGGCGTTAAGACATAGTAAAATTATACGACCCGGTTGTCGATTGGTAAGAGCGCTCGTTTGGTAATGCGTAGAGTTACGGGTTCGAGCGTCGTCCTCCTCCTCTGAGACGG